>JACN01116328.1:0-18447 GCA_000787155.1 Scartelaos histophorus | reverse complement strand
CATTCTGCCGTATTTAATAGCTTGTCACATTGTTGTAAAGTAAAAATATCCAAGCAAAGGAATACAGGAAAAACAAACTGAATGAATCACCTAATCCTGTCCTCGATCTTTAACATCCGTCCTTTAAACTGCATAAACTGCACTTACCCAAATAATACGATTAAAATGTAACAATGAAAAATTACAAAATGTTCCCACCAGTCAGCCACAAGAGCAGCCAACCTTGATTATGGCAACAACTAATAGCACAAAGCTGGAGAGAAAGCCTTTTTCAGTCCTAGAATAGACAAATAGAAACAGTAAATATTCAAAATGTAAGAGAAATGCAACAAATGCAAAATAATAATCAGTGAAAGAAAGACTTCAGCATTGATGAAGGGTTTCCTTTATGTACGATGTGTGTGATCTTTGTCTCCCTCTAGCTGTCCAAGAAGCAGGAGTTTCGCAGTGACACCAACCTGTGCGAGTCCACTGAGGGGAACGTGAGGTTAACCAACTCCAAATCCTTGCCCACAATAACAGGTGACACACTATAGTACATCAATTAATTATACTCAGGCATAGAATGTATTTAATATCCAGAGAAGTGATTCTTTATGTTAGGTTTAAACCCTCCTAAAATAAAATACAAGAAGAAAGACAAGAGATTATTCAGTTTTACTCGCGAGGAGAACGAACAGAGAGAGTCACTTCAGGTACAACCTCTATCCGCTCTGAAGGCCCCAATGCCGCCTCCACACTTTTATTTAGGATTGTCTCAACACAGAGGTTATTGAGCACACATACATTTCTAACATATGATTATAGTATAGATGGGATAAAATACACAATTATTCTAACACTTTACAACACAGGCTATACAATAAACCAATTATTTACCATGAACTAATCAATTAATTGAATAATAATGATGTGGACTATATACAGACTTCAAAACATGAGGGACTTAATTACATCAATTACATCATTTTAAAACTTAGTCAAACTTTATTGATCCACAAGAAAAATGATTTGGATTATTTGGATTATTGTAGCTCACACACCACAATATATTATAATAACAAAGAGCAAAAAGTATAAATGGTTATAATACTTTCAAAATAAGTAGAGATTGGACACAATGTACAATTTAAGCTTCAAAAATGGTTGCATACAAAACTAAACTAACATTAAACCATGCGCTGTGTTATAGAAATGTATAGTTTGAATCTTTTCCATTTTCTTTCCATTTGTGGCTCACTTCTATACTGTACCCAACTGTGCACAGTCACCTTGCACATTACACTAATTCAGGAGGCTCAGTCCACTTACGTTTCTTTGGCCTTTTGCCATATCGGCCTGTGCCAGCAGGGCCCGTATCGACCCCGGTGTTAATAGACTTCCTCTGATTAGCACTGCTGCAAACACAATGTACTGTCTTAGCGAACACGCACGGGCCAGTAGAAAACGCTGCTGTGGCCGCTGCACTCCGTCCTAGGTCTTTTTATAATTGGGTTGTCATGGCGGCACATATATCTTTAAAATATCCCGTGCTTTTTGCTTTATGTGCAGGCCTTTCGCTGTCGGTGGCGGGGGGGCCGGAGGAGGTGGAGAGTGTTCGAGCGAGGAGGGACAGCAAGAGCGTCTCCGTGTGTGTGACGTCGGATCGAACTGCAGACAGACGATCAAAAGGTGTTATCAACCTGCTCTTCAAATCAAAGGTGAGAGTGTTAAAGTACAAGCTGTATACTGCTAACAGACCCTCACTGCTACATATGCAACTTCTCATTTGTAACTGTCCACTCTTTGTCTACTCATTTGTTTGTCTATATATTGTTTGTGTAGTTAGTTTTCTTTGCATTGACATAATCATTAATCATGTGACAGTGATTTATAAATAACACAGAAATAACGCTTAACACTTCCTTAATTCTAGGCTGAAGTTTAGCACATTTTAACAAACTTTGCCTTTACATATCATCACCTTCCTAAAATAATCGCCACTTTTTGCCTACTTTTTACTAACTTACTTTAATTTCAATTTTGGGGGGAGTTTTTTGTGTTTCCTGAAAAACCTGGAAAAAATGACTTATGGGATTATTTTAGGAAGGTGTCGATATAATATAGAACACAATATAAGATGGCATAAAATGTATTTACAGTATTTGTATATGTATAAAGTTGTATGTATGTTTTATAGTTTCTAGCCAAGAGACGGTTAGTAAAGTAAAAAAACAAGTAATAATATAGATTTGAATGTTTTTGAAAAGTAAAACGAAAATCCTGAGGTTCTGTTTTAACTATGCAGTAAAATACAAGTAAAATACTGTACAGTTATTCTAAAGAATTTAATCCATAGTGAATAATGTTTTGTGTATTTATTTGTTTTAACAGAGCTCCAAGGCCGAGGACGCCAAGCACAGCGATTCTGCCAAAAACAATAATGAACATTTCTGAAGTGAATCATTTGTTTGACTCCACATTTTTTTCTTGATTTACTGAATACAAGTTTACATAAACGTCCACTTGTTTTCATACTCGCCCGGCTCACCTGTCAGACGCACTATAGCTCTGGCCTAATGTGATTGATTTTCTTACTTATCAATAAAGGCTGTTTTTGCAGTGTGACCTTTTTAGAGGGTAATTTAAATGTTTTTGCAGTGAAGCTAAATGCCATCTTACAGCTTTTCAATCAATGTTAGCCTCTGCTGCTCAGTACACACAAACATCCCATTGAAGTGCCTGATTAAAAAGCTTCATGTTGTACAGTTTTCACTACTGTGTCTGGGTAAAGTTAATGGGAAAATAATAATTTGAGCAATGTTCAAAGGTTGCCTTGACCTCTCAGAAAAGGGCAGCAAAACTCATGAACACAACTCGAACGCTTTGGCAACAAAATTTCAAAGATGAATAAATGCAGTTCCAAGTGTGCACGCATCAGTTAATTAGAATATTATGGAAATGATATGCTATTAAAAATGAAAGAAGTGTATTGTAACCATGCAATATTAAATGGATCAGGCAATTATTTATTTCAGTTTTCACTTGTAATATAATTATTGGAATACTGAAATTGGTTTCCGCTTCTTGAGTAAATGCACTTCTATTGATGTGCAGAACATTGGGGAGTCTGCTGAGAGGCTTTCTGTTTGCTGGACCTGAGCTTCAAAGATGTTAAGGTAAGTTTCTACACTGTAGCCAAAGCAAAAGCTCCTCTCTAAACCTGTCACAGTAACAAAAACTAGTCAAAATGTATAATATTGTAAAGAAAAATCATGAGCTGCATTACATAAATAGCAGAATGAAACACTTTTTAAGATGGCCATCTGAGCTCTCACTCTCTATTTGTCTGATGAAGGCCTAGTGCCGAAATGTTGCATGTCCTATTACATTTTCACATTTTGCAAGTAAGACAGTGTGCGGGATTTTTCTCTATGTATCATTATTCTAAATTATCTATAAGCTCTTAAAGTAAAATGCATAGCCCTAAACTTGGATATCACTGGCTTTGGACTTGAAAGACTGTGACGTGCTTATCTTTAAATTCTACCTGTCCAATTGTTCTGCTGATGCTGTTGTCGGTTTGATGAAAAAAGGCAGGGAAGTGTAAATAAGGAAATAACCCCAGAGATCTTCAAGGTCTAAGTCTACACAGCTTTTGTGATTGAAAAGTTTGCTGCATGGTGGATGGATTTCCTTCAGATTACAAGAGAATTTGCTCAGGACCGTAAAGGAACGCTTCAATAGAGATAAATAGAAACAGTGTAAGACCAGGAACTGCACAAATACACTGGTTTTTGACCCCTGTGGTTGTATTATTTAATAAATAGGCTAAAACATTCAGTTATAGATGGTAGATAGATTGTTTCACACAAAAATAATACAAGGTGCAATATGTAACTTTTTGGATGGGCATGTTCACATCAACATGCTTGTTGCCATATAAATGTTTAAATGTTATTTAGCTGCAGACTATGTGTTGGCTTGCCTATCCACAGATTTATTAACTCTGTTGGAATCGTCTGTTTGTCTTCATGAATAAAAACATATCAAACAAAGCAATAACATCTCCATGCGTGTGGGAAACCTTTCACCAGAAAAGTTATGTAGTGCACCTTTAACTTTTTACACTATTTTCTATACTTAAGTCTTTTCTTAGTGTCTTTGGCTCTTCATTGGCTTGGTTTTATAGGTTTAATACATTGATATTGGTGGTTAAAGCGAGACAGTTCATTTGAATGGAAAAATGTGCTGACATTAAAGTCAGTGAGAGAACTACAGCCCCGAATTCACAGGCCAAAGGTCTTTATGTTATAAAAAGACTTTCACATTTGTCCATATTTGTCCATAATGGACATGTTTTCTGTCTTATTAAACCCATCAAAGTTGTTAAAATGCTTTGAGAAATCCAATGCAAAAGAAATGAAAGATTTTGAGTTATTTGAAAATGTAGTAATGATGCATTCCAAACAGCCTTTCATTACTGGGCAACATTTTCAGAGTCAATATTTATTTGAGCATTATGCAGTCTAACTGACTTGTTTCTTCAACCTTTGATTCAGTGACTAAATTATCTTGCATATTTAAGTGGTTTAGGCCAACGTTATTAATTCTGACATTTTGTTAATCGTGTGCAGCTTAAATTACTGGGGTGATAACACGCCTCATAGGTTTTCTGCAATTTTCTGATGAAGTGATTTAAGCTTCAGTCAAGACCACAATATTCATCACAATGATCAAAATGTGCACACACACCACAGCAGCACACACTCAATGCACAAGTACAGAGGATAAGGAAACATAACCCTGTGTCCACACTGGGCTGTGTCTCCTCACATTCCCAGAGGACATCACTGCTGTTGTAGAAGAGCTGTGTCCCATGTTTTCTTCTCCATAAAATACATACAGAGTCAATTCAAACCTCATGGGATTGTTTTTTACTGTATTATTCACAGAAAGCTCTTGTGAATTACCATATTTGCAGTAAACTTGTCACTTCTGAAAACAACGCAAGGAAATGACATGCATGCCTAGATTATAATAAATACTAAATTAAAAAGATGTGTGCAAATACGTCGCTGTCTGTATAAACCCAATAGCAACGTTATTTGGTGTTGTAGTGCGTATCTTTGGCCACAAGGGGGGAGAAGAGCACTATTGTAAGAGTAACAGATTCCGACAAGGAAGAGGGAACTAATTCTGCCCTCAGGTAACAGGAGTATCAAGTCTATTCAGATTGTTTTGAAGGAAGAAATGGCGAATAATGTCAGTCAGTAAGATTTGTTCTGTTTTTTGTATTTCTTTCCCCTTTGCATTACACCTTAGTTTGTCGTGTGGCAACTTTCCCCGGTGGGAATCACAGCCAGTCACGTGGTCTGTCATTGGAAAATCACATTCTTTCTAAAGTTGGTGGGGATTGTCACACGTAGCAGTCCCATCATGCCCATCCACGTCTACTCTTGATACATGTATTAAACCCCCAGTCCCCCCACCAACCAGACACTCTGAAGGAGCATCTGAGTACTGTGTAATGTCAGAGATTTGTATGGTTACAGCTTTGTACTTTTTTACTTTTTCTTGCAAAGAAAATGCCCAGAAAAAACAATATGTGAGCGGGTTCTCCTCTCATGGATCTGACTTGTAATTTGCATGACCCGCTCCATGGAGATACATGATCATAATGTCATACTGTGGAACATTCAACACTGTGCACCTAATTCACAGCAAACCTTAATCTATTGTGTCTTAGTCTTTGAAGGTTCACAGTGGTTCACATCCACCACGTGTTATCTTAAACTTTTTTGTAGTTTATTTCGTAAAACCAAATTGACTGATGTTTTTTTTTGTTTTTGTTTTTTCTGACAGTTTCGCGGTTTGGTCAGAAGAGGGCAGTGTTGCGACGCACCACAGGAAAGTGTCTGATTGGAGGACTCGTCATAAGGTGAGCTGCTGAACTGACCATAGAGACTGGTAAATCTGTAATGACAACAACCAGCAAAGCACAGTTAATCTTTCACTCCATTTCTCAATCTTTTCTTGTGAAATTGTCTTCGCACTTCTGCTTCATTTTTCACCGGGCACGGCCAGTGTAATCCCAGTCTGCCTTTTGGTTTGCATTTTAAGTAGGCCATGTCAGCATTCATGTTACCTGTACTTTGACAGGTTTGCAAACTGTGACTGAATAGAAACAAGTAAGCAAACGTATAGTGCTGTTGGTTTTAATGGGGCTTCTGTGGGATCCTTAATCTGACAGTTCATCAAAGCAGAACCTGTTTTGGCCCTAGGAAAAAGCCTTGCACCTCCAAAAAAAATTGTGTTATTTACCTTACAAGTTTTCCTAAAAGATCAGTGCAAAGTTGTCATTATGAATGTGTGAACTGCATTTTTATGTCTGCATTTATCTGTAGGCTCCCTCACATTCTAGGTATTGATCAGTATGTTAATAGGCTTTCATTTAAAGGGGCAGTATGTAAGGTTATGATTAAAATGAATGACATAAAAATTATTAAAAAAGATTACAGGACATGATAGCGAAGTTACGTATGTTTATAATGTCATGTTACGGCTCTCAAGATGATCCAATCAGAAAGCAGAATGAGCCTCACCTGAGTCTCTTATTTGGGTTGCCAGATTATATGCTGCAATCCACTGGTTTAAAACATCTAATTTATTCCTAAAGTAAGTTTGGCAAAGCAAAGATCTAAAACTCAACATGCAGGAATCAGAAAGTGCAGATGTCATGGCCCCGGCAGCCAGGCAGATTTAGAGATTTACTTTTCCTGTGACAGTGGCTACAGGCATAACCACCTTTTCACTGTGATTGCACGGATCACCGCTCGCTAGAATTAAAGCCCGTTGAAAGGCGCTGTTTATGTGGTTGTGCGGAGTGAGACTAACTAGCGTGGCGTTTCTGTGTGGTATCAGGACAAGAAGCAGCAGAAAATGATGACCCAATGTGACAACTTAAATTGAGCAGCTAATTGATGATGACCACGCTCTATGTTGACTTGGATGCTGCAGATATCGACTCACACTGACGATGAGCCCACAAAGACACAATGCAACATGAAATATAGAAGGAGAAAGATCTAAACACAAAAATGAATAGGTTATTCAACTTTTTATATGGCGACATCTTTCTCTTGAGTCCAGTGAACCTTAGAACTGCGTCTGCCCTCTTTTGTCTCCAAGGAGATCTTTTTACCTTCTTGGGATTAAACATTTTTGGGGTGCAATGCTTTGACTTTTGACTAGTAAGTTTGTTGCCATACTGTGTTGTCCTTTTCTCAGGTTGTGGGACTGGTTTAAATTAAATGTGTTTTGATTTTGACTACAGTATAGATGGATTGAAAAGCAGAGTTCAGTATTATTTGCTCAGCTTTACTTAGTTATACAGATTTATAGTAATATAAATTAAGGTTTAGTGCTCCTTTTCAACTCAAACTTTCCGCAGCAAACTTTTATAATGCACAATATAATATTAATACAGTCTGAATCATCATTGTCCAACTGTTTGCCGTGTGTACTGTTATACCAATGGGTATACAGTAAATAAAGTATGCACCGTATATAATATTCATGAGGTGGAGTAAGAGCAGAGATGAATGCGGTCGACTCATTTACACATGTAGCTGAGATCCATGCTTTTCCCAGTACAAGGTTACATGCAGAGGTAACCTTTGGGTGGACTCATAGGTGAAGGCAAATTGCTTGTCACTCAGGCCAGTGACCCTTACTACACCTTGCATAGAGAAAAACCGTGTTAGAGCAGTGTCTCGCTTTATACAAACTGTACTTTAGACCTATCCTGCGGAGATATGATTATCTCCTAAACCAATCCCATTATTCTATCTGACAGCAGCCTCAGCCTTATTTATTTATAATGCACTTTAAGGAAATAAAGGCTTGTTAGGGCTGTCAGCAGCTCAGTTTAGTCCCCAGTGCATAGACTGGTGTTGCACAGATCGATGCAGTAATGATCTGGAAATGCTCTGATTCCAACAGCTGTAAAAATGTGCCACTGTCTTCAGACTGCCAGCATTAAATGGCTTTTAGATGCTCGAAAATTGTATTGTATTGTAATAATTGAAAGCCTTGCAGTTTATTATTGATTGTGTCCATTCACAATCCATTGTTCTATAGCTTACAGCCTAGAGAAATAGTGTTGGGAAGGGTATCTGTCATAATATTAAATCAATATGTAAGTCAGTGTAGACCTGGAGCCAGATGGTTAGACTTAGAATAACAACAAGGAAAATAGAAATGTGTTTTACATTGATACCATAAAATGGAACATCCCTAAGATTTGGTTTACTTTGAAATGTAAAAGTGCACTGTCTAACTGTTCATTTGGGAGGGTTTGTCACTTCCTTGTTTCTATGGATACGTCGTTGCTCTGCTTGGAATGTTCCACTGTATGAGATTTAACAGATCTACCTTACAAATATAGTATTCAATTTTAGGGGTGTTTAGTGCTCAAAAGTGGGTGGCCACTCCACAGATCTGTCCTGTAACTTGGCTTGGTTTGGTCTCCATGATGATAGAAAGGTTTAATATCATATTGTCAAACATTACACACAAAGCACTAACATTTCCATGGAGAAAAGCAGGTGCCAGACTTTCCACCAGAAAAGTTACAATGCACCATTAGCTATAAAAAGTAAAAATCTTACCTTTTGTTATTTGCATTAAAGTCTTCATATATTAGGAAGTCTACAAGATCTAGTTCACAGAAGATGTTTTTGTTAATAATACATAGAACTCATATAGTGATACCAAAAGACACTTAAGATAAGCAAACAAACAAAATATAAACATATTGAAAAGCAGTTTTAAAAAGATGGGGGAGCAGCAGAGAAGGTGCTGGCCCCACAGGTCTTAGTTCAGTCCTGGTGCTGAGAGATGTGATGTTGGCATCAGCTGATTGGAAAGCATGGGTGGAGGAAAGAGGTGGGTGGGGGCAAGTTCAAACTGGTTTGTCTTATTAAAGCCTTTAGCGAGGCATTAGTTTATTGCACAAATCATTGTCCTAGCGACAGTGCTTGTTGTCTCCTTCTCCAGTGGCATGTTGTGAGAATAATCCTGTTTTGTCATTAATAGTTGGACAAATCCATCAGGGGACTGGACATGTCTGAGGAATTATGGGTCTGTCTGTCTGTCCGCCTCCTGATTAGGTCGTAGTCACATGGGGCCCCTGTTGTCACGGTAACGGCCCTCCACCACCATTCACTTCCTGCTGGTCTTTCCTCTCTGCTGCACTCTGGCGCTCCTGCATGCTTCCTCATCAGTTTCTCTTCAAAGGCCAAAGACTCAAAGTTGTTGCCTGTACAACATGCACACATACAGTACGCACACATGTGTGTGGCAGTGTTTTTGCTTTCAGCAGGCCGTCTCCGTGGTGATGGGCTACAGATGCCACAACAGCTTGGTCTCAGCTGGTAAAGAACTAAAGAGCACATCTTTGGCTTGTTTATCCTTTTAACGTATTAGCCCTCCATCGACAAACATTCATTACTATGTCATTGTTGTCTCTTGTTGCACTAATGAGGCGCTCCAGCTTAAGTCAGTGGAACTTTTTCATCTAACTTTGTTCAGATCTGGTTTAATGTGTCTTTTGACATTGATAAATAATTTGGATTATCTTTCTCCATCATTATTGGGCTCAGCACAGCTAATTCATGACATGAAGTGCATTTTAGCACTGAATGATATTAACTTTCATAATCTTTACATAAACTATTCCTTCAGTAACTAAATTTATCAAAGCTTTTGTTTATTTGTGGCAGTGCTTTTAAAATTAAATATTCTAGATGATCAGTTTAGTCATCAATAAAATGTTTTTTGTGTATTTGTATTTGTGTAAATTGTCCTTACTTCCTGTTGTTGGAGCTGCTACTTAACTGTAAAGGGAAAGTGGATTTATTCTCCAAATGATCAATTGTTGAAAGAAAGTGCTCAGCAGATGCTGACTCTGGCCAGAGGCTCAAGCCAAAAAATACAAAAAAATGAACACTTAATGCTGCTCGGTTGTCCAAAATATTTTATTTGTCATTTCTCTGTCTCTTACATCTGTCATTTCTAATGCTAAATGCATTTCTAATGCATTTGTGAAATTGACCATTGTTTATATTAATATATTTGCATTAACAAAAAGAAAACTAGTCAAAATTAAGTGTTGTTCTATGAATCATCCTTTGGTATGGGCTGCCATCGTCTACAGAGTTAATATTAAAAATATCAGCAAAACTGTAAGTGAAACTTTAATGCCAAGGGTTAAGTTAAGTTGCTTAACTCTATTATTATCCTTTATAAGAAAGAACCACATTATCTAGTTTTTTCTACCTTTATTCAAGAGCCAAAGCAAGGAATTATGATTTGTCTTAGCACCAACTATACTATCTCTTTATTTTTCTCGTTATTTTTAATTAAATTTTAATACTCTATACCCTTTTTCTAAAATGTATAATTTTTGTTATTTTACTAACCTAATTACTCATCTGGGGCTTTTTACTTCTGACTTAGGTGTGCTTAAGTTTCACTTTTGTTTCTTGTAAGCCTAATGCTGTGGATGCAGCCAGGGCAATCACAGTCCTAATGTTTCAACATTCTGAAACCCACGGATAGAAGAGCAGAACCCAGACGACCTATATACAACCTGTGACCTGTGGATGTCCAGACCAGAGACAGGAGCAGCAGATATAGTGTGTCAGCTGCTGCCACTGATGCAACCTGCACAACCTGACGGTGCACAGGGAGCCCTTTGTCTCCCCCATGAACACTCTAAAAACACATATCCAAGCCCCTAGGCCTTTGCAGAGAGAGAGAGAGAGAAAGAGAGAGAGAGAGAGAGAGAGAGAGAGAGAGAGCACCTTTCCCTCCATCTGTGAGAGTCTGTCTGCCAACCCCTGCTCTGGCCAGCCACCTGGAACTGTGTGCATAGTCGGGGGCATATGTGATCTCTGGGGTCATGATGGCACCCAGCATCGTCTCCTTGTAGAACACAGCTTGTTGCACTAATCCCTGAATTAAAATGCTGTGTTGGGCTCTTGCATAAACACTGTATGCCTGGGGATAGAAGTAAGTGTAGAGAAACATGCATACTATTGCATTAAACAGCGGCCACGAGAAAAGGAATTACCCTTATAAAACTATTCCAGTAGCAGTGGGAATATTTACATAAGCAGCATTAACCATACAGAGTATTAAAAGATCCTCTCCCATTCTGAGGTAACTGCTTTTTAACTTGCATGATAATATACATTTTGTTTCAGCCTTTCCATACTCACCTTGGCAGTAGCTCTATGTCCCTTTGTCTTGAGAGGGAAATTTCAAATCACTCAAGGAAGGTATGCACTTTACAATGAATTTGACTAAATATTTTTTTAAATGTTTCTATTAGGTTTTTAAAAAATACGACTCCACACACGTATATATTATTTAGAAATGTATAACATGTTGCATATTATACATTTCTCCTCTCATGATCTTCCACATTAGGGTATAAAGTGAACTGCATTTGTGTGGGTCATTTTATAGATAATATAATTTCATAGTAAATGTGACTGTACTGTCTGATATTAACCTTAATAAATACATATATAGGTATATTTTAGCACATTTCTGCTCATCCCTAACAATATAACCTTTTCTGTCCGTATGTCATTTTTGGACATATACTTTTTCGCTTGCTTGAATAATAATTGATCTTAATGATAAACTAGCAGGCCCTCTGGATGCTATTCTCTGCATGCATCTAATTAAACTCTGTCTCTCCCTCGCTGTCTAATCCCTTCTTTTACTTCACCCTTGGTTTACCATAATGCACTGTGGGCTCATTAATTACCCTGGAGTTTACAGATCGCCCTATTGTGTCTTTCTGTCAGCTATAAGAGCACATAGAATGAGTGCGGAAGTATAGCTAGACTAATGGATGTGTTGTGGTGTGGTTGTTATCTTGTGTCCATGGTGTGTGTGTTACTCTGATGTGGAGTGTGGGGCACTGTTTACCATCATAATGCTCTTTAGATCAAACAAAGAGATTCAGCTCTTGTCTGGATGTATATTATACAGCAAATGGAGTTCCAAACAAAATCGATTTAAACAACATTGTAAACTGCACAAAGAAATATTTTCTTAGTTCTGAGAATTTACATTTTGTGCCATTATTTAATTAACATTTTGGTAGTTGTAAACACCCACTGGTATATTGAGATAAAATCCATTACATTTTGTCCAAAAGTGTGCAGCCCTACAACTCGCAAAACTTAACTTTTAGTCCTATAGAGAAAATTACTATTTCTGTAAACGGCATACATGTTCATATTACTAGAAATATGAAACAAAATATTGGTTGTGCTTTAAATGCAATATTACAACAATGGATGAATAGGAGAGTATATTATATTCCATATCATTAAACATTATTTGGAAATGCAAAATTAAGACTATATAGAACAATCTGCATCTAAAATATATATATTCTCAAAATAAAACTTTTTAAAAACAAATCAGAAAAGCATAATGCACAATATGCTCGCTGCATATCCCCTGCACCTCCCTGAGACTTGTACGAAACATATTTTAATTATAACTTTAAAAGAAAATGTTTAAGCAGTTGCTCATACAAGGAATCCAAAAAACTCAGACACATGAAAGTAGTAGTCCTGTATGGAGGAACCCACATGGAGGAACCCACAAGGACACATTTGTGTTGGTGTCCTGTGATGGGTAGAGGTTGGTTGTAGCACAGGACAAGATGTATTCTGAGACTGAAGTGCAGAATATTAGATGTGAGGGATATTGCTACCACAGGGGGAAATCTGTTGATCAATTTCATCATCATATTTTCACATATTGTTTGATGGCAAAAGGCAACATTTTAAAATAACAAAGACTTCAAACTGGGCTAAACAATCCCTCACATTGGCACACTGTGCATCACCATGTTTTACCACAGTCAGTTTTCCAATAGTGTTTATCAGGACTCTATGTAGTTATATCATTTCACATATCATATTAATATTATTGTATAAAAGAACATAGACCTTCAAGAAGCATTAACTGATTAATATATGGTCATTTACAGCGGAACGCACCACTGCCTTTCCAGTACTAACATATTGGTCCAGATTGACTACAAGAACAGTCTTGTAGTTTTCCCATTAAAGAAAAGACTCAGCACTCGACACTGCATTTCAAGACCACAATAACAATAAAAATACAATTTAAATCAATATACTATATTCATCAATTGATCATATTTTAAACACAAAATGACTGTAGTTCCCCAGCATTACCATATGATCCTATACTAGTTCTGATCCCAATTAAGACCCATTTGAAAATATTTAGGAAGGGTCAAGTTTTGTCCTGTTAATATAATTTTTCCAGGATTGATAATTTTCACTAGTATTTTGATATTAGTTTTAGTATTGAGTGTGTGGGTATAGATACTGTTGTACAGACAACATGACAGTCCTAAACTGCTGCTACAGACAGTACACGGCAGACAGTGGTTTGACAGCGGTTTAGACTATTGAGAATCACCATCATGACCATGAAACTGCTATAGTCCTTGGGATGGAACAGTGAAGCTGTGAGATAGTGGCACTGCCTCAGTAGAATCTTTAAAAAGGTAGAAGAAGCCTTGGAGAAGCTGAGAAGTCAATATAAAACTCCAGTATCTCTCTGAGTGTCACTAAAATACAGGTGAGGCGAATGACAAGGAGCAGAGCAAAAGCAGACCTCTTGACAGCGTGATAGAAAAAGACGGGAAAAAAAAGAACTTCAATGGGTGTTAGAAAAAACATTTGGCTGAGCTGAAAAGGGAGGATAAAATGGACAGTGGTGTGTGTGTGGTTGAGAGAGAAGAGGTGGTGGGTATCAGCTTCCCTTTAAAGCAATTACAGCTGGAGCAGGTGTTGTCAGATTGGTGACAAGATTTGCCGGCAGCTGTCAGGGCCCTGGAAAAACAGAGGACCAGATCTTGGGCTAATTCACAGCACTATTATGGACATATAAGTAAAATAATAGCTGCTAATAAATAAATAATGACATTAGATTGTGAGAAGCCGTGCACGCAGATGGTTAACTTGCCCTCCAGCTTCAGTGTAAGTTTGGTACCGGCAAACCTCAGGAGACTGAGGATGATGACAAAGAGTGATCTGGTGTTTTTGTGCACTTTGGCTTTAAAATGAGCCATATAGTGAAGTAAACCATGCAGTGTTTGGCCATAGCATAACACTCTTGTTAAGCTTGTTCTATGTTCTATGTGTGAGTTTGACGGATTTAGAGTAAAAAGTTACTACAGTATACTAAGTAGAGATTTTCTACTGCTGGATTGGAACTTTGATCCAAGATAGATTGAATATAAAGTTTGCATTGTGTCATCACTTCTAAGAGAATTTTCAGTAAATGTTAAACCAGTGGAGATTTTGATGTGCTCAACACTAAATTTGGTGTATTCCACAGTATTAACACTGGGTTGTAGTGTGATAAATGTATTTAGCAATAGTGACCCAGCAGCTCAATACTTAATATCTGTACAAATATAAATGTATCAGTCCATGACAAAATACATTCAGTTTGAAACTAGAATCCCTTTCAGGTAGGCAACAAATTTACATTTTGTTTTTCAGCCATTTAAAACACTTCTAAAGGTGTAGATTATAAGATGCACCTGATTATTTTAAATGTCACTTATCTAAATATCTAATTAACTTATCAGTGTAACACAACACGCCTCCAGAAACACACAAAGTAGCAGAGAAACAGAGAAGCATCACACTCCACACTAGAGCTGTACTTGAAGAAAGAAATTCATGATTGACTAAAGAAAGCTGATCAATTAATCAACTAAAAAGGTGGTGAAAAGCTCTCAAAAAACTATTACATCTTTATGTATCTGGCCCAAAATGCCCAAACTGCACAGGTTTGTAACAACTATATATACAGAAAAATGTACTAAAAGACAGAATGAACCATGAGTCTACCTTTCTACCTTTGAATCATACATTTTTAGTGCCTTTGAATCCCTTTGAATCTCTCGAATACCTTTGAATCTACTTTTGAATCAGATTGAAACATGAGTTTAATCTACCTTTCTACATCTAACAAAAAAATACCAAATCTTCTGCTAACTCACTATGTTCGTCTTTGCTTTGTACCAAATAAACCCTTAAAGAACCTTATTATGAATTTTTTACCTTATCAGAAACATACCTGGAGTGTTTTTTTGTTTCATTCACACGTTGTTATCCTGGTCTATCTTTATCTCCACAGCTCGACGCTCTGTTCTACTTTGTGACGTCATGAAGTGTTAGTTTTCAGTTTAACGGCTACTTTTTACCTTTTGTTCAGTAGAGATCGACAATTCCAGGTCTGAAATCATCCAAATGATTCTAGTGAAGGTGTATGGAGTTTAAAAGCACAGCACTTCTGTATCACAAGGTGGGGTTTTTTTCTGTTTGAGAGAAGAACTCATCCTTAATATGCAAGATTTGTGTGTTTAAACATGTGTGAATGGAACAAAATAACTCCAGGTATGTTTTAGATACAGTGTTATGGATAAGTAAAAAAAAAATATATATAAAAATAAAATGTTAAATCAGGTTGCATACCACATTGCCTGCAGGTTATTGTATTCTTAACCATTCAGTTTTGCAAGCTGGATTAGTTGCATCGATGTAGAAGGATTAGGATTTTGTGCCCTCATTTGTTTAACCAGATGTCATTCTCAATTTTCTCCTGCCGTCAAGTGTCGTCTCCGGGGACACACTTACGCTGTCGTTCTCAGCGTGGCCAGCAGGTGTCTCTTTACTGTTTTTCCACCTGACTCGTGGCCTTACATCACCCCATTCTCATTAGCAAATACTCAGCTTAAACACGTTTTAGCAGTTTTATGTCAGATGCCTTTGATCTGTATCTTATAAGTCTGCTCATACGCGCCTTTTCCGTGCCATTTCCACCGGGGAATTACCTCAATATATTTGCCTCACGTTATGCAGAAGAAGAAGATCCTTTTGTCTTCTTTTTTGAGCATAAGCTTATGAACGCTCAGCTAAACTAAATGACTTAAATAATTGTGCACATGACAGCGAGAGCTTTGCACTGCTTGTTTAATGTATTTGAATTTCATTTGTAAATCGAACTGCTATAAATAGTTTTGTGCAGGTTGGATGGCCTCAACGGTAAAAGAGACCAAATTTATACAAACTTTCTAATATAAAAGGTTAATTAATTCCAGTCCAGTAAAGTTGAATGGTTTGGAACAACTGATGAACACACATGAGCTTTAACAGATCCAGAAATGAGTATATTTAAGGACATGTTGTACTTTAAAGACTGAACAGGTGATGGTTATAAAGTGTGAGTTATAAATCTGTAGAGAGAAAACATAGAGTTTAATGGCCATAGTTGGAAGCTAGTTAACTTTTGTCAAGAGTTTATGTTGAGATTATTGTGGCACTGACGACGTTATTGTAAATGTGAAAGGAACACTGGCATGTCTGAAGCCGTTTGATATCGATCTTTCACATAAATATAAAATGGCGTGTTACATGTAAGCATCACAGTACAAAAGGTCGGCTGTATTGTTGATTATGTCATTTCTGGTGTTCACAAAAGAATCCATGTGCTAAATTTCTACGGGGCAAGAGGATCTATAGTCAAAAAGTGCTTCGATCTAATAGCGTAATAGGATCAATAAGTAATTAGCTCCTGCAGTGGATTTCCAACCAGTAATGCACAGACCATTTCTTTAACATGCCTTTAGGAATAACAGGGAAACCAGCTTACTTTTTCTGATAAGGCTGTAATCACCTCACACTAAGACCATGGAAATTAATCCTCATTTACATAATAGCCAGAGGTTGGAAGCTACTCATTTGTATATTGTATATATATATATTGTATTAATATGTAATGATAAAATGACTCTTCAATGTCCTTATCCACTGTCTGCGTTTTACTTTTGAATATGATTTTGTTTATTTAGGGAATTGCTCTAGAATCTTTTTTCATATATAAGAAAAAAATGTATTGTAATGTAATGTTTGAATGTATTACAAACACAAAATGTCTTTAAACTAAAGTCTCTTTGCTCAAAAATGAGTGGGATGAAGTAATACTTATTTTTTGCACATACCCATGAGTTTCCGAACGGTTATAAGTTAATGTTTTTGCCGTAGAAATTAGAATGCGCAATGCCTACAACCAAACATGTTCGGTTTATTGCAGTGATGGTAAATTAGGCACTGCTCCTGTTTCCTGCTAGTACGAAAAAGCAAACTAGTTCATTTTAAACAGTTTAAAGAGGATCAAACGTATTCTGCTATGAATTTTTCACAACTTTTAAGGCTAGAGCACCATTACCATCACAGTAATGCTTTCAGCAACTAACATGCTAATAATGCGCTTTCTGGTTCATGGAGCATAAAAACCTTACTACCCGTGGGTTTCAGAATGATTAGTGTTGTTGCCATAGAAATTAAATGTTTAAAACTCAATATTATATCTTTTGAATGGTGAAAAGTCCTCAACATGTTACTTATAAACAAGAAGCTGAAACCCATGAATAATTAGGTGCAGACAGCGTGCAATGTACTGGGTCAAAATGAACTTAAAGGGTCCATGTTACACTATTTTCTGATCTATGTTGTATTGTTTCCTTATCAAAAACATACCTGGAGCTGTGTTCTGTTTCATTCACACATGATTAACTAACAAATGTCTGTTCCACCTTGTGATGTCATGTGGTAATACAGGAAGTGCTCTACTTTTTAAACTCCATGCACCTTCGCTAGAATCATTTGGATAATCTCAGCCCTGGAATTGCCAATCTCTATTAAACAAAATGTAACTTGAAAACTACCACTGCATGACATCACAAGGTGGAGCAGAGCATTTTGAGCTTTGGAGATGTAGACAGAATAATAATAAATTACAAAGACATGCATGTGTGAATGAAACAAAACACAACTCTGGGTATATTTTGGAAGAGGTAACAATATTCCAATATGACTAAAAGCTCACATGAGACAATTTTGCGCAATATAGTACCTAATTAAAACATGTATAATGCAATTACTTTCAGAAAAAAAAAAATCATGCTATATTAGACCTTTGAACAAGTGGCATTGAATTCTTATTGTAATAATATTTGGTGGGATTTTAAACAGTTAATTTCACTGGATGCAACCGCAGTAACTATCTTTGTATCTCAGATTTCAGCCGTGGCGTTTACAGCACATTAACAGCTGATGAGCGTATCCAGAGCAGGATCTGAGAGGCTTTGACACTGAGAGGAGATGCAGAAAGATTGTGTCTCTCCTCTATTGCTCCTTATCACAAGCGCCACAGTTATCTCCAGTCCCAGTGGAATGATGTTATTAGCGGCCCGGGTGAGTTGGAGTGGAGAGAGACAAATCGTGATGATGCAATGGAGAAAAGAAAAGAAGAAAAAATAATAAA
>KN512445.1:0-10536 GCA_000787155.1 Scartelaos histophorus | reverse complement strand
AGTGTAAGATTTTGTGCCGTTTCATCCCTACTCATCTGAGACTCATAGAACCACAGTTACACATGTATCTGTTGATTTTCATCTGTTGATTTTCATATGAGGTTCTTTGAGGTTCATATCGTATCGTGGATATCGCTGCACTCTTATTAACAGTACAAGAGTTCATAATATAAAGTACAAAACACTTTTGTATCCTGGGGAAAATTTACCCAGTCAAATACTTATAAAACTGGCGTAGAATCAAATACCTGCGCCCATCAAACATCTGGTCTATGGTCCTGTTAACTTCTGCTAATCTAAACAAGTTACTACCACTGCCCTTAATGTGCTTTGCTATGCTCAATCTCCACCTGGCTCCCCATCCGAACTTCAAGTACACTTAAAGTTAACACGGCGCGGGAACACTGTGCACAGGACGATTAGCGGCTAATGACCTAAAGCGCGCAAAGTCGCCATTATGCCCCTATTTATCCACTATCACACTCTCCTGAATTATGCCGGGGCCCGAGTCGTGCAGGGTCCATTAAAGCTGGAGCACATGTAGAAGATCTGTCCCCCCGCATGCAGGACGCACGGCTAACGCTAGCGACGGATGAACGGTGTAAAAGCAAAGAGGAAAGCGTCCGAAAGCACTGCTCTGTCTGAAGCTCAAGATAGAACTTTAATCGGAGCTTTTGTTTTGTGCTGTTAAACAAGTCCTGCTCCAGTAATATTGCAGTCATGAGGGAGCTAGCATCAGCCAACAGTTTTTAGTTAGTTTTCACCTTTTTGTTGAAAATCAAACACCTAAACAGAATCATAAACGCTCGTATTGATCACAGGCTACTGAAAAAATGGAGTTTAAATCCATTTTGTATTTATTTTTTTGGAGCAGGAGTCTCGCTTGTAGCTTGTAGCTTCCAAGTAGCTCACCAAAGGACTTCTGAATTATACGTATGATGTAGAATAACTCAAAATTGATAAATTACATGACTATTACCCCTTGGGCATAACTCTAATGGCACTAATAGCATAGCACTAGCACTAATAATGGATAATGGTTTATATTGTGTAGGCGTTAGCTAAGACTTGCCTTGTTTTAGATCAATTTCTTGCGCAAAGTGAGCATCTCTTTGTCATTTTTGTTTTGTAAAAGTAGCTCATCGGAGGAAAACGGTTGCAGAGTTTTCAGACAATCTTACAACTTTCTCAGTGCTTTCTAATGTATGCATCGTCACCACGGTAACAGCTGAACATTCTACCCGTAGAGATGCATGTAGGACGCTCCCATCGGCGATTCTCGGCATTATCGCATGGCTTAAAGTTAATAAGCAAAACTTTGTGACGCACATTTCCCCCGCCCACTCCTCCTATTGGCCTTTTGCTCCGAGTGAGTGACGGGTGGATCTGACCAATCACATTGAAGCGTGGAGTCTCAGGATCAGTAAATGTCGCTGTACAGACTTTTCCTCCTTTTGCTTTAGGCTCAGAGAAAATAATGATATTCGTTTCATAGCATCGTGCCCACCGTTGTTATAATGTTGCATATGGGTTCAATATAAAAAAATACAGCGCACGAATTCAGGACCTCGAGCCAGAATGCTATAAAAGACAATATTTGTGCTGATGCTATGGAAAAAAACTGTTCAGGCGACAAAGACTTTCTGATAGTAGTGATAATCTTTTTCGTGATACCGGCTGCTTATTTCCTCTTTCTTCAAAAAAGGTTTCACATAAGAATTCTGTTTGGGAAAGTGAACACAACTTACATTTCAAACACTCAGGGTTTGAAATCAGGTACAAGGTTTTTAGTTGTGAGATTCTGTGATGAATTAGAGGAACTGTGTAAGATTTTATTATCAGAAAGGATGAGCCTCTCCTTTGAAACGCCTCAAAATGCATCGTTAAAATGGCTTTCTCTGATCGGAATGGTCACTCTCTAAACCCCAGCGCCTACTGTAGTCGCTCATGAGTCAGAATTTTTGAGGTTCTGAGCTTTCATATGAGGCCTCTCCATATACTGAGAATGAGAAAAAAACTGTATTTGTCTTTTATCTGCAGGTTAAGTCTCCGTTGGCACAAGTTCAGTCGAGATTGTTCTACTTTTCAAATCTAAAAATAAAAAAGAGGCCACATACAACGTTTATTAAAGCAATATATATCCATTCTTTGTTTCCAGTTGTATCAGTTTTCATGACCATCTGTCAGTGTTGCGCTATGGAACATTTTCAATCTGTGCTCAGCCTCCTCTGCCTCCAGAATGACGGATGGTGCACTAAAACGGGACTACGACCGGACAAAGTTCTGTTTATAGCAGAGAAAATACTTTTTGGGGAGAAACTTTGACCAAATCGCACCAGCTTGACTTGACTTGACATGACCCTTGAACTTTAAGCGCATTCCGGTCTCTATGGCAACGCGGCTCATCAAACACGGCACTATTTTAGGTTTTTACACTTTTTGTACTGTTTGGCTTGTAAATCTGACGTGATGCGACTTCCGGGTCCGACTAGGACGCGACAGGCATTAAGATATTTACGTGCAAAAATCCGACACAATTAAAATCACATTATTTCCATAAACCCACTAATGTCACACGCAGGATATTGTTTGTGTTTCCTATAACGGACACAGAGTTCAATTCAATTTATTTTTGTACAGCCCAAAATCACAACAGTTATCTCGACGGGCTTCACAAAATTGTTAATTTAGCAAACAGAGATGTCAGAGAATGAAGCAGAATAAGAAAAATTTATAATTCATTAATAATTCAAAAATATAGACAACAAGCAGGTAAATGGATAATTGTCCCAGCATCTCCTGTCATTGGCAAAAAAAAAAAAAAAAAACAGAAACCTCGAGGAGAACCACAATGAAGGAGAGATCCCCTCCCATGGACGGACAGGCAGAGATGGTCAGTAATGTTGTAAATTTGTAGGCCAAAGCTATTGGCAGAAGGAAACTATTAATCTAACAGGACGAGGATAGATTAATCCAGGACATGAGACACGAAAACACAAACTTGGGATATAGGAAAAATGAGAACTTATTCCTCACCTCTTGTAAAGTTAAGTTAAACTGCAGCATTTCATCCACATTATCCATAGAAATTGCCCTCTGCAAATAATGACATCCAGTCCACAAAACTGCGCTGTTAATCCAGTTTGAGGCGTTATTTAAAAGTAAAAAAAGGAAAAGTAGTTCACGTGTTTTTGTTTATCCACACCAGGGTAAAGCTGCAAATTAGCCAAACTGACTTTACTTCCTGTGCTTTATCTTATGCAAATTAGCCAAACTGACTTTACTTCCTGTGGACTTTCTTATGTTAATCTTTTATGCTTTAAAAATCGTGTATCTGAAGTATTGCACCACATTTCACACATAATAACAGTTTTGACTTGTATTTAAACTAGAAGTGCAGCTTAAGAGTCTCAGAATGAGTTGTTTTACCGTAAACAGGAAACAGGAAACTGATCCGAGCCCGACGTAAGTTCTAAATATTTGTCCGAACCCGTCCCGTCAGACTTCGGTCGGGTTTTCGTGCTCTGTTGTGAACATAAATAGCGATACGAGAACGTGGAGTGTGATGATTTGGCTGCACCATCAGTATCAACTTTTAAATCACTTCTTTTTCAGCCATTTTTATCGCCTTCCTTTAGCTGATTTTAGCTTCATTTTATTCCTTAATTATTTTTCTTCTGATTATTTATTTACTTATTTATTAGAATTAACTGGTTTTGATTTCAAAGTATTATTTGTAGAGGGTGAAAGACTTGATCCAGACAATGCAGTAAAACAAAAACAAAAAATGTCCTGGAGAGCGATACAGTGTGATTTTCAGTTTGTATTTCCATGCAGGTGGCACCTCTGGAAAGTTACTAAACTACCTTTCAAGTTCAAAGAAAATGTCCTCCGCTGAAACGTCTTGAAAGTGTATTCTCTAACGTCAGCCTTGCACATTGTATTCAAACAATGCAAAGTTTCTCATGTTTCTCCCGTCTCTTCTCTTTTCACATGTGCGACCCTGGATTTCCTCCCGCCTCTTCCAACACCAAGGTAAGAACGTTTCTAACTTCTGTTCCCAAGTGTGCGCTGAAATATTGGTTCCTACCATTAACGCTGCATTCCACGTAACTCGCATTCCTCCGGTGTGGATATTGTGATTGGCCCGAGATGTCCCGCGATTAAAAACGGCTGAGAATTCTTTTCGATTAGCGGCAAAAGTATTTAATAATGGATACAGGGAGATGGAGGAACTATTGAATTTGTCTGAAGTGGCCACAGGTTTTAAAGACGTGATGCTGTGTCCTTCTGCGTCCATCTCTTTTCCTCATACCGTTTTTATCATGGTAAAAGGAAAAAAAATGGAAAAAAATCTGTGGCATGTTTCAAATTTTTAAGCTTTAACCTCTTAATTCCCAATCTTGGAGTTTTGGAATAACATTTATGAAGAACGAACAAAGGGAAGGCACATTTTCCCGTTTTTTCTCGACGTGCCGCGATGTCTCGATGAAGTATTCGCCTTTCCCGGATTGCTTTCAGCGCGAGCCTTCATAATATATCTTTCTTTAGCCAGGCTTTACTATTGTGTTCTTGACGTCACCTCCCTTTCTTATGTATGAATGTGGCGTGGGAGTTATTGGTGCATAAAGAAGCCGATGGTGCAGATCGGAGGACTCGCCGTTCTTAGTCGTGGATAATTTTGCCACTGTAAATGGACTTGTTGTTTTGAGCGTGTATATTATGATTTTATTTAACTTTTTTGTAGATTTTTTGTAATTTTATTTTTATTTTCATAAGTGGTTCAGTGTAAATCATAGTTCCAAATAATAATAGTAATATTGATGATAATAATAATATAAATAACTTGTTTTTATGTCCATATGCATAATTTTCCAAGAGTATTTTATTTTACTTATAGTTTGTTGACCCCCTTTTTATTCTTTGTTAATACATATTTTTCCCCATTTTTCCCCCTTTTTTATTTTTATTTTTTTTTAAATCATGTTCATTCATTGTATTTAATGTTATTGGTTTAAATTATATTATTCAAAATTAATATACTTTTTCAGTCATATGCATTTATTAGTTTTATTTGATTTCATTATTTTTAATTACTTAATATTGCAGGTGTTTGATTTAAATAATTTCTGAACATCATTTTAAGGGGGTATATAGGCAAATTTAAATTCAATATAAATTACAATAATTTAGAAAATCAGAAACTTCAAACATCCCAATCCCAAATGAAAGCAGAACAATAAATGTAAAACCAATAAATAAATGAAAAAAAAATAAAAAATGTTAAAAATCCTGTCAATACCATCATCATCACTTAATCATAATTATAAATTCTGAAATATTTTGCAGAATCACTTTATGATACTGAATTAAAAAGGCCATTTATCCATTCTAATCCAACACCTCCATGATTTGTGATTATTAAAAGGTCCTGAATCTGATTTTTCCCACGCATTTGAACTAAATTTGCTGTGTGCTCATTGCTCTGGTCTTTAAAAGCTGAGAAATGTCCTCATGAACTCATAGCAGTGAATAATTAGGAATAAGTTAAGTGAATGGCAACTTTATAAGACATTTTACATTTATTTACTACTTTACATTTATTCTACTTTACATTTATTCAATTTAAGTGGTTTTACAGCTTAAAAATGCCTAGAAAACATATATTCTAACTGTGAGCGGGGTTGCCTCTGCATAGATCTGACCTTTAACATGGTCTGGTTTGGTTTCGATGAGGATTGAAAGGTTTAAAAGTTACACAACGCACCTTTTAAATAACTGGTGCATTATCAAACAGACTCCTCTTATAGACACGACAACATACACGACTTTTTCATGTGTCTTTTTTTACCGTCTTCAGTATTCTGTGGGTGTGTGAACATGCAGCTCTGCACATATGGCTGCGCTCTGACCCATTTGCCTGTCCTCCTTTGCTATTCTCCAAAGGTTGGGCTGAAATCAAGGTTAGCTTTCCATTTCGGGAGCGCAGAAAAAGTGTGGACTCATTTGGCTCGGTAGCAGAGCCGCCGGTTCACTCAGGGCAAGGACGACCGCTGCTTAGTAATGTTAAAGGTCTCGTATTTTACATTCTACTGAGCTTGGAAAGTTCTCCTCGACAGCTTACTCCCCGTACTTCGTAGAGAGGAACTTAAACCGTCACTTGCATCATTCCATGGAAAGTTAAAACCTCGGAACGTTCTTCACAGAGATTCATGACATACTGTGCAGCAGGAGGAGTCAGGTTTGTGGAGATGCGAGCTCCTCACAGTAAAGTCACGTGTTTTTCTACGTTTTTCGGGCAAATTAAAACATCCATAATGAAGAAAAAGCTTTTATTTTGGTCTATTATTCCTTTCCCTAATAAGTTCCAGAAAATAGGCTAATGGCTCGAACAAATGACTTTGTAACTTAGACTTCGACTTAGACAAACTTTATCGATCCACAAGGGAAATAATTTGGACACAGTAGCTCACAAATCACAATATAATATTATAAGAATGGGAAAAACAATATAAATGGTAAAATGGATTCTAAATAAGGACTGAGAAGAAGGCAAGAGACTGGCATCAGGTACAACATGAGCTCACAAATCACAATATAATATAATAAGAATGGGAAAAACACAACAAAAATAAGGACTGGCAAGAGACTGGCATCATATATCTGCAAGTCAAAATAAAATAGAAAAATAAGTAATAAAATGTAAAATCTGTTATAAACAAGAGGCCATAGGAAGAAGTGCAACATTGATATGATTATTGAGAGGACATATAGGCCACGTTTACATGATTTTAATTCTGAATGAAATTATTCCACATTAAATGGATCAGATTTAAATTATTCTCCTTGACATATAGGCCACGTTTACATGATTTTACCTCTGAATTAAATTATTCCACATTTAATTGTTAGGATTTAAATGATTCTCCTTAATAATAATTCCGAATTAAGGTTTACATGGAAAAGTTGTTAAAACGGCTTTATTCCCTGGGGAAGGTTCTGATTGGACAGAGGCACGAACGTATTTATGTCGAAAGAAGTAAACTCACAATCAGCTGCTACCGGAGTTTTGCTTTTTCTTTTCGCTTTTGCTGTTTTCTGCCTCCGCTCTTTTCATTATCTGTAGTTTTTACGGCGACGTTTCAGAAAAAATTGTTTCGGTTTGAGACCAAAGTTTGCTCCAGGCGTCAAAAGGACGTCCAAACGCATATGCACCAAACAATCTGAAATATTTTTTTTAAGTGAAACGTTTACATGATCGCGGAATAAATGTAATCGACTTTAACATCAGAAAAAACCACCCACTTATAAATAAAGTTTAATTCCGTACAAGTTAAACTCCAAATAATCATTGGGCATAAAGTGTTTAAGGCGGAATTAACTTTTATTCTGAATTAAATGATTCTTAATCGGATTTAAAGCGCTCATGTAAACGGGGACAGTGTTATCTGTTACATACGAGTGAGTCGTTGGGAATATTACCTGAAAAAAAACAATGTCATTTGCTTGTCTCCATAGAAACGTGTCCTCTGAAATGCCGCACATGTGCATTTTCATTTTGTCGTGTAGTTCAATTGCAAAAAAACGTTACTTCCCCACAGATTTGGCATTTATCTCCATGGATTTGTTACTTCATCAAAAACGTACCTGGAGTTGTGTTTCATTTCTTTCGCATTTCCAAAGCTCAAAATGCTCTGCTCCACCTTGTGATGTCCTGAAAACTGGAATTTTTTTCAAGTTAACTGCCACGCTTTTACTTTTTGTTCAGTAGAGATCGTCAAGGGCTGAAATAATCCAAATTATTCTAGTCCAGGTGTGTGGAGTTCAAAAACATAGTGGAACACCTCACCGCATGACATCACAAGGTGGAGCAGAGCATTTTGAGCTTTGGAAATGCGAAAGAAATGAAACACAACTCCAGGTAAGTTTTTGATGAGGAAACAATATAAAATACAACAAAAAAACAGCATAATGTGGATCCTTTTAAATACTATCTTTAAAATCCAATTTTTTAACGCAGACTAGTGTGCACAGCAGGAGCAAATCCACCTCGCTACTTCAAATAACTGGCTGCTATTATGTTACAATCAGCAGAATTATCCTAGGCCTAATCACATCATATTTGACTTAATGAATCTCCACAGTAGGTAAATAGACAACATTTCAAATATGCGGCTGGAGAGCGCATAAAACAGTCTCGGGGTGGTGCTATTTGTTATGGACATATAAGCATTAAGAGTTCTTTTCCCACTGGTATCTGCATAATTAGCTCATGAATACAGTTGATTAATTCTTTGTAGTAAATAATGCATTCCGTCAAGTTAAAATGGCGAGGATGTAGTCGGCTGAAGTTTTTCCCGGGCTGAAATGTTCATACTTTGCAGTGATATCGCTCTGCGGGTGCTCTACGTGTATGTCTTTGAGCTGGATGTTCGTCGGTTACCATGGCAACGCAATGCACACGTTGGCGATGCTTTTAAAATGGTCAAGAAACAATACAAAATGGATTTCAACAGTGCGTTTTTAAGAACCTGTGAACCAAACAAGAATTCATGGACCTTTAGGTGTTTTAGAGTTTTTTTGAGTTGGGATTAAAAAGACTCTTACCGTATTTTTCGGACTATAAGGCGCATCTAAAATCATGACGTTTTCTCAAAAATCAACAGTGGCCTTATAATCTAGTGGCCTTATGTGTGACCTTTGGTTGTGTTTAACCTCCAACCGATTTGATGTTGTCCACATTAGTCTAATAACGTATTAGTGGGCGAGTCAGGAGGAGTAATATGTTGGCCACATATAGGGCGACTGTGCAACATACCGGTAGTTCTGCCGTGTGCTGTACAAGGACCCAAAATGCCACCATTACCATGCAGATTTCAGGTTTTGTATTTTAGTGTTAAAACTGAACAATGTTGAGAGGATCCGGGCATGTTTGATGCCCAAATCACCAACTGTTAAACTTGTATTTTTGTGTTAGCTACAACTGAGAGTTATTGTAAATGACCTGAATAAAGTTTGATTTATCCGACACACGTTTTGTTTCTCTTATTGTGCCTTATAATCCGATGCTCCTTATGTGTGGACAATGACACAACTGACATATTATTTGATACTGCGCCTTATAATCCAGTGCACTTTATAGCCCAAAAAATACGGTATATTTGACGATTTGAGATCTGAGAGTTGCTTGTATGAGTGGTGAGTGTTGCACATGTGTTGGTTTTCGAGCTACTTTCCCAAGCTACTACACATAAACAGCTTGTTTTCTTACACTGGCCGACTGTAAAGTGACTATAGTGGCTGCATACACATTACTGGACCTGCACTGATACATAAATGAGCTGTGACTAGAGGTGTTAATGCATATACGCATATGACATGATTAATTACAGCGGCGCGCATGCATTTACGATAACTGCTAAAGGCTAAGTGGTAATTTACTTTATTTGCAGGTAAGAATGGCATGAAAAAAATTCCATAAGGCCGACTTGCTGTCTTTAAATACGACAGTAAAGAGGAAAAATAACATAAATGTAGCCTAAACAAACCCAACTTAAAATTCAATACCGTCAAAACCTAATTTTTATTATCAGCTGAAGATTTACAGCGAATTTTAACATTACTTTGATAGCTATCTGCACCTTCAAAGTTCCAAAAAAAAAAATCCATCCCCAGTTAAAACAAAACTCAGATTAAACTCTAACTTCAGATCTTCAGACAGAGCAGTGCTTTCGGTTAGCTTCACACCCTCAGGTAATGTTTGAGATCATCTGCAAAGTATTGATATTGTAAAATCAGCTTTTTGAGACCTCCGTGTGCTGCCTAATTGTAAAGCTTTAGAGTTTTTATCATCCGAGAACGAGTTATTTATTGTTTTGCATCATGTTTTTGTATATTTATGGGTGAGGTAGGCTTGTGGGCGGAGCCTCGTACAGGATCGCACTGCTAACTGTAAGGAGTGTTTGAATAGATTGCAGGATTACTTGGCCATGTATAGATGACATATAAAAGCACTTCAGGAATATTTTTGACGAAGGGAGGTTATAACATGGTAGAAAGCACCAAAAAGTTTTCATCTTGTGCTCCCTCTTTCAGAATACATGCACTTTCTAGGATTCTGTATGCGGTTTGAAAATAATGGTTGTTTCACGCTGGTCTCAGTTTTCTCCGGTCCAGAGCAGAAACAGTGAATTAAACATGTGGAGAGACGAGGGCTTCACTTCACACTTTTCTCAGAACTAGATCAAGACCTCTGCTCCCAAACACCCAACAGAAAACGCTGTATTTTCCAAAATATAGAACCATATAGAAAACTTAATATTAAAAAATCCCCCATTAGACTCATTTGACTACAATATAGTTAACTTTATTATATTTAGATGTGTGTTTATTATATTTATGTCCATAAAATATTTTAAAGCCCATAATGTAAAACACTGGCTGCAGATATGACGCACATAGAGGGTAAACTGCACAATAGTTAGGATTTAAAAAAAAAAAATAAAATAAAATGTTAAAAAAAGTTAGACGATGAGG
>JACN01140745.1:0-11657 GCA_000787155.1 Scartelaos histophorus | reverse complement strand
GCTACTTTGAATGCATTATTACCATTTTTATTGTTGTTCTTTGTTATTATAAAATATGATGATGAGCTACTGTGTCCAAGTTCCCTTGTGGATCAATAAAGTTTGTCTAGGTCAAGCAAGGAGGCAAAGATGCAAGGAAGGAAGGACGTGGGGAAGAACACACAAGAACACAAGGAGAGATGCAAGGATACAAGGAAGGAATGGGAAGTGAGGACATAAGGATGCAAGAACACAAGGAAGCATGGAGGCAAAGAAGGAATTAAAAACAAGGACACAAACAGGCAGGGATGCTAGGAAGGATGGATGCTAGGAAGGAAGGTAGGCCTAATAATAAAACAGTGAATAAAATGAGCACAATATAGTGTATATAAACTACTAGAATAAAGTGATTAACATATTTTTTCTTGCTTAGCTTAAACCTCACTCTTAAAAGAAAAAATACACAACTACATAAAACTTATCTACTTAAGGCAAAATAAAAGCTTTTTGTCTTTTATTGATTAAATAACATGTTTGGTTTATTTGTCCTTTTGTAAAAACAAGTAAATATGTCTTTCAATAACATAATAAACATAAAACAGATAAGAATGTATTTTCTAGAGACTCTGACCTCTAAATCACACGCTTTTAGTGACAGAGGATTGGCTGTGCCTCTTGTTTAAAAACAAATCTAAAAATTTCATCATCATCTAAAATTTAAAAAAAAAGAAAGAAAAGGAAAAAAAAATTAACTGCACATCCCTAAATAATGATAAAAACATTGATTTTTCTTAAGGAAGAGGTTCTTGTGGCCTTACTTTCCGGACCACACACACACACACGCACACGCACACGCACACGCACACGCACACGCACGCACACACACACACACACACGTTCATACAGTGTAGGCAGTTGTTTGGGATGTAGAAGTTGTCATTTGTCCAAGGGTACAGTCAATTGTAGAGTCTCCATAGAAAATGACTGTCCTTAGTGAGACAGCTGTATGTTACAATTGGTATGTGCACAGGACACATGACCGATAACTATGTTTGGGTCAGATAACATGCAACCTCTGAACAATTACATTTTACTTTTCATTTTAAGCCTAAAATTGTGTTTTTTATATTACATTTATTTGTATACTAAAAGTTGACACCTTCTGGTCATTTTAATTTAAACCGTTTTTTCTGGACATTTTTTTTTTCAAATGTTTCTCAAACCAGACTAAGAATTTTATGCAATTTTACAGCTTCAATTATTTTATTTGACAGTGTTAAAATGCAAAGCAGACTAAAGCAAAAAAGCACTTTAGGTCAGCAAAATATAACTGTCCATTACTAATGTTTTGCTTTTAATACACTACATATTAAAGAGCCCTAACAGAGCGTTTTTAGCTTTGGAGATGTCTACATGCAGACTAATAATAAAAGTTTACTGAAATGTGTGAATGGAATAAAACACAACTCCAGGTCTGATTTTGATGAGGTAACATTAAGACGCTCAAGAGTATTTTTTGCATAGGACCTTTAACAGCAATAACTTTGAGCTGACAGTCCAAAGTGTTAATTGCCATAAGGTGAAGAAGTGTTGTGCAGGACGGCCATTTTGGGCGAGTGTGACGCAGAAGAACAGTGACAGAGGGAAGGTCCTAGCGGGTGTTTGGAAATGCAGCACAACAAGACACCGGGACCCAGCCGACCTTGCCCCCAGACCCCACAGACAAGGGTCCAATCAGGACAGGACCAGGGAGGGCAGATGATGTCCTGATTTGGCCTGGTTGAATCCATTTTAGTCTTGATGTGGACTTGGTTTGGTTCAGTTCTGGTCCGTGTTATAATGTTGTTTCTTCATCACAAACATACTTGGAGTTGTGTTTTGTTTCATTCACACATTTCACATACAAACTCTGCATATTTAGGCAGTCGGTGATGATGTCATATGGTAATACAGGACACACTCCTGAACTTGAGCTTTGAATGATACGCTTTAAAACATATGCACTTTAGTACTTTTGTAAAGATTGGATATGCTCACGTTAAACCTGCCAATTTATGATATTCTGTCATCAGTGTTGGGAGTAACGCGTTATAAAAGTAACTCATTTCTGTAATGCATTGCTTTTTGCTGTAGCGCAGTTATGTAAGGTATTACAGAAAAAAAAATTGTAATATTTTACTCAGTACAAATGTCAGTAATGTGCGTTACAATGCTTTTTTAACCTGGTTTGAAGTGGTGTTTTTTTGTTTTGTTTTTTTCCTCATGCAAATTTGCTAAAATCACCACAAGATCAGCAGCAGCGAAAAGTCCGATAAGATCAGGACCAGGGGTGTAGTGGACGTGGTACGCAGGGATACGCCGTCCATGCATCTTTTTTGTAAGACCAACAAAGCCTACATAAAACAGCAATATTGAGCAGTGGCTCTGATGTGCATGTTTTGACAGAATGGTGCGTGCTGCTGTCTCTTGTAGGAGTCTGTTTTTCCCCCTTGCTTCAGTGAGGAGGGCTGCTGTAATGGGTTGCTATGTAGTTTAGCGCTCCATTAGAGGCCCAGCGTGCATGAAACTGCAGATTCTCTATCTCCAAAGGCTGTTTCAAGCCTTCACTGGTCACTGGCACGCAATGGAATATTCACAGGATGTCTCAAGAGTATTGTAATGTACTGTAGAGGGTAATAGTAAGATGTGAGTATAAAGAATCAGCACGGCCTTTCTGTGTGGAGTTTGCATGTTTCTTCCCCGTGTCTGGATGGGTTTCCCCCATCAACCAAAAACATGCAACACCCTATGTACAGGTTACGATCAGGGACCGTGCCCACAGGGACTGTGGGCTCACCACCTGCAGAGAGGTTCATAGGGTCTGGTGCATAGTGTAATGGGCAGCTCTGCCCCCGTGACCCAGCCGGATTAAGCGGGAGATATTTTGTGATATGGCCCATAAAAATGTTAAGGTGGGCTATGTAACATTTCTGGTGAGAAGACTGATGCCTGCTTGTCTGCATGGAGATGACACTGCATTGCCCAGAATGTTCAATATGGCTAAATAATGTGTTGAAATTGTTTCTTAAAATATGTTTCAGTAATAAAAGCCACAGTGGAACCTTCCAAGCACACCAGAACCATCCATGGAGTCTCATTTATAAAGCATGTGCACATACAAAAATGTTGCGTTTGTGACTTAAAGGTGTCATCTGTAGAGTGGCCCCAGCTCCTGCTGTATTCTCACGCACAGACTTACAGATGGTAGAGCTTTTTGCAGTGTACCTTTAGTTCAGTAGAGATGGGCAATTCCACAGTTGAAATGATCCAAATTCCAACTGTGTATTAAACATGTGTCAGTGAAACAGAACACAACTCTGGTATGATTTTGATGAGAAGACAATATTAAAACATAGAAAATAGGGTAATATGGGGCCTTTAATGATGAAAAGATGCAGTTGTGTAATACATACTGACTACTGGCACTATCCCTGCACTGCTGCTGTAGCCTCCCCACATGTGTGCATCACTGAGGTTATCCTGAGCTGCAGTGACAGTGCCCATGGGCAGTGACTGGCATGCTTTACTCACAGCACTGGCACAATGAGGCAAAGGCAACAGGAAGAGAAGAAGAAGAAGAGAGAGAGCAGGAATAAGATGGGACAATAGACACCAAATATAACACAAGAGCTCCAATATCCTGGGTTAAGAGTAACTGTTATAATATTTTAGGTAATGCAAAGGTCCCATATTATGTAGATTTGACTCGTGTGAGCTTTAAGTCATGTTAGAATTTGGTACCTCCTTAAAAACACATCTGGAGTTGTGTTTTATTTCATTCACACATGTTTGAAAATCCTCCATTATTAGTCTGTCTACATCCGAAAAGCTCAAACTGCTCCTTGTGATGTCATAAAACTGCTTTTTGCCTTTTGTTCAGAAGAGATTGGCATTTCCAGGACTGAAGGTGAAGATATTTGGATTGTGAAGAAGAATGTGTGAATGAAAAACTATCTCATTTATAACCTTAAAATAAAAAGTAGAATAATATAGGTCATTTAAGAGGACATCATTATTTTTACAGTTTACAAGCTGCTGTGTGTCAGGCTATTAAAGGTTATTCTCGACACTTCCGCATGCCTTTAAGGGGACATATTATGCAAAAATCTACTTTTATGAGCTTTTAACAGCTGCTACAATACTGTTCCTTCATCATTTGCTCATTCAAATTTGTATTTCAATTGATTCAACTGGAAGTGATCATGTATTGTTCTGTGTGAGGTTTGGGTGTTCAGGAAATCTCTGTTTTAACCAACCCCTTATCTCCCCCCACTTCTCTGTACTTACTTGTGATTGGTCAAAAAATTTAGACTCTGATTTAGGTTAAAAACATTTTTTATTGTTTAATCATGCACAAAATTCATACCAAAGCCCATCTTGTCAGACTGGACCTTAATACTGTCATTGTCAATACTGAAAACTGTCATTGTGTCTTTAGGCAAGACTCTCCACCCACATCACATAGTACAAATATGGTGTGTGAGAGGTCAGAGGGGTAGCATGTGCATGGGCATCACTCTACCCCAGGGCAGCTGAGGATAGTAGTTTACTCCCATCAAGTATGGAGTGAAAATGCACATGCGCTTTGGGTACCTATAAAATAAACAGAACCAGATTAGTAACTAGTTTTTTCTTATGACTACACATTTCTGGAAATAGCTGAAACATATAACGTAGGTCAGCGGTGCCCAACCCCCGGGCCATGGTCATTTGGTACCGGGCCGCACAGAAAGAATAAATAACTTTATTTATTACAGAATCTGAACGATATTTTATTTTGAAAAATGATCCGATTCTCTGTTACATCCGTCTATGTCACTCTTGACGCAGGTCCAGGCTCTTCTCGGTCACCCCTAAAATGAAACCCAGGAGCAGCAAAATGAGTAAAAAAAACAACGTCTTTGCAAAGGGGAAAAGGCCCAGCCAGGAGACAGAAGAGGAGCCTACGACTTCCAAGACATAGAAAGCTACATTTAATAGACAATATCAGGAGTCCTACTTAAAATAGGGATTTATCCCAACAGGAGATTCCCACGCACCGAGCCCGCTCTGCATAATATGCGGCGACCGGCTCTCGAATGAGGCAATGAAGCCCTCAAAACTGCTTCACCACTTGGAATGCAGCTCATATCATATTATTTTGTTGTATTTATCCGCCACACCTTAAACGCCGGCCCCTGAAAATATTGTCTGACATTAAACCGGTCCGTGAGGCGTAGGTACCAAATGCTTCTGGATTTAAAAACCTCAAAAAAATCAATTTTGTATAATATAAAACCTTTAACCATTTAGTTTAAAACAGTTGTTATTTTGCCTGAAACACTAACGATCTTTGACCAACACTTACAGGGTCACATTCAAGTCAAACTGTAGACGTCTCCATGGTAATAATCTATTTTTCGGTGTTTATGTGAAGTGACAGTGAAATCCTGATCCTCTGACTTCAAACGAAAATCAGTTTTGTTGCCAGTGATTTTTAAAAGTAATTATAGAAAAAATCACGAAATCAATGGTGGTTTGTGTCAGGCTATGACCCAAAAGGTTTAGTGAATCCTCGACTGGTGACGTTTTCAATAAGTTGTATTAAAAAAGTATATTTAATTTAAAGGTATAACAAAGATACCAGCTTGTCTCCATGTAGATGTCGCTGTTTTCCTGCAATTTTCCAGCATGGCATTAAATTTAGCAGAGCAAAAATACCTTTAAAACGGATTTGACCTGTAAGTTGGCCTGGTGAACTGGTCAATTTAATTTCATACGGTGGAACAATCCTGGCAAATCTATGACGTTTCCGTGGAGACAGAAAAGTTACATAGCATAATGTTAAGTTAACATTCCTCACCGAATTGTCCATCATTTTCTGATCTATGTTATAATGTATAATAACGCACAAATCCTGCAAATTTAGGCTGAGTTGTAATAATAAAGGATTACTCAAACATGTATGAATGAGACCAAACTCAACTCCAGTATGTTTTATGCATTAAAACCGCTCACAAGAGTCAATGTTGCATAACCAATTATTTAACACATTTTTTTTTACCAATGATGAAATGAATGAAAAACCCCCTTTTCAATGTTCCAGTTTCTTCCCATCTTATCTCGACTCTTTTTAAGAAACAAAATTAGTCCAGCGCCTCGCCCTTTAATAGGATTGTGAATAAAATGAGAAAATAACTCACATGCGTTCACAATGGGCCCCGAGGCATTTGTGGAGCAATAGCGGCGCACACTTAACCGCCCCTTTGTTGGATCCAGGAAATTTGAATCTAGAAGACGGGGAGGAGAGGGAAAACTGTGGTCGGCACCATTTGCATCTTGTTCTAGTCCATATGTGACGTGTGCCTATGCCCCAGGACACACACTTTCCACACATTCCACACACATTACTATGGCTGTGTCAGGCTGTGCTGGACGGTCAGGTGAAGTGGTCAGTGTAAAAACAGGAACAAGAATAGACTTCTGCGGGCTTGTGTTGTCCAAGCTCAGATGAGTAATGAAGTTTTAAGTAAGCTCAAAGTGCAGGGAGTTTAATGTGATGGAATACTAAAAAGGAGTAAACTCAGATAAAGGAGAATGAGTTACCTTAGTTTTATTGAATTAGTTTAATTAACAGGGACTTGTCTGACTATTTTATCTGTTTTCACACTTGTGGTCATACAAAAGTGGGGCTATACCTGGGACTAAAAAGCGGGACTAGACCATAACTAAACAGTGATGGAGCGTAACGACGTATATAGTACTGGATCTTAGTAAAAACACTGTCCCACCTTGTGATGTTGTGGTATTATCACTAGAATCGTTTGGCAGTTCCAGGACTGAAATGATCTCATCTCTGCTGAACTAAAAGTGCACAGTAGCCATTACCTTGAAAACCACTTCATGACATCACTAAGTAGAAGAGAACGTTTTGAGCTTTAGAGACGTAGACAGACTTAAAAAAAATAAAAAAAAGGATGGCTTAAACATGTGTTAATGAATGAAAATGCTGTAGCCAAGCACATGTGTCAAAGGGCCATGTTAGCATGTATGCAATCGAGTCGGTTTATTTATTTGTCTGTGGACAGGATTTCTGGAAAGTACTGGACGAATCTTCATGAAATTTACCAGAGGTAGATTTTAGCCCAAGGACGACTCCATAAAATTTTGGTGATGATCCGGATCCGGATCTGGAATCTGGATCTGGATATACAATCTTAGTGAAATTTCTTGGAAACTACTGGACGAATCTTCATGAATTTTTTACCAGAAGTAGATCTTAGCCCAAGGACGACTCCATTAAATTTTGGTGATGATCCAGATCTGGACCTGGAATCTGGATCTGGATATACAATCTTAGTGAGATTTCTCGAAAACTACTGGACGAATCTTCATGAAATTGTCACCAGAGGTAGATCTTGGTGCAGGAACGACTCTGTAAAATTTTGGTGATGATCCGGATCCAGATCTGGATTCTGTGTCCACGTCATCCCTTGGCGGAGATCAGAAATCTCATATTGCTCTTGTTCATCTTCAAAAACACACCCAGAGTTATGTTTTGTTTCATTCACATGTTTGGGGTAATCCTGCAAACTCAAAACCTTTTGTTTAGTAAAGGTTGACCACTCCAGGGTTGAAATCATCCAAATGAGTCTAGTGAAGATGTACGGAATTTAATAACGCAGTGGAGCACTTCCTGTAGTACCACTTCACAAGGTGGAACAGGGTGTTTTCTGTTTGAGAGAAGATCACAGCCTAAACACGCACGATCTGTGGGTTATGAAACAAAACACAACTCCAGAAATGTTTTTGATGTGGAAAATGGACCCTTTAAGAAATAAAATATCTGACCACTAGCATCTTATTGCAATTATGAGTTCTGTTTCTAATGTATAGCTGCATATTCTAAAATGTAAGTCCAGTTTTTATCTTACTTCTGGTTGCAGCCTTATTAAACACCAAGACTTCTATTTAAATGAATACGATTTCATTAATGCATTACTTTGATACCTCGAGGCCGGTCTGTCTCCATAATAATGTCCCATCTGATTCCACTGCAATTAACCTTAGAAGAGCCCAGAAGAAGAGTGGTCCCACAGTCACTTTAAGGTAAGTACTCCGAAAAAGACCATTTGCATTTTCGGTTATCACAAATGGATTCATAACATTTGCACAGAAACAGACATTTTCATTTTAGATTGTTTTGTTCCTGATAATTGTGGGCTTTCTTCCATTTCAGAAAACACAAATAAAATCATTACACTGGTACCTGCGAGGCGACATTATAACATGACTCAGTTTTTGTTTCTCACTTCAACCAAAATATGCTCACTGTAAATTTCCCTGATCTGGTCAATATATTAAAACTTATATCAGGTTATTCTCGTTTTCAAATGTTTTATCTTCTCGGTAGTTCTGAGACTGCTTCATTTTAGTCTAGAGGTAGTTTATTTTAAGATAACTTGTCAAGTAAAATGATCTTGCTACATGGACAGATAATTTCACTACGATTAAGCTTTTTGCAGTGCTAATGTGAACCTGACCGTGCCTAACTCCCGATATGGAGATGGGTCAAACGGAAAGGTCCGTGTAACATTTCTACTGGAGAATACGTCACCTGCTTGTGTCCAGGGAAATGCAATTGTTTTAGCTGAAATCCAAATGCTGGTATCCAAAGAGTTACTGTTTGACGTTGAATGGAAAGTAATGGAGCCAAGCAATTAAAAAAAAACAAAGAAAAACCAAGAAACCTCGAGGAGAACCACAGTGAAGGAGAAAAGATACCAGAAAAGATACATGGGTCCTGTCCAACTGCATTTTCTTCATTTAAAAAGGTTCAGATTTCATAATAATTCCCCACATACCTGTAGTACCTCTGAAGCAAATCATTTTTTTGTTCAGAAATCATTAGTTTTTCTTAAAGTGTTAAAATGTCATGTGGTGCAACTGTCTGCACTTAACAGCTGATTACTCTAAATCTAATCAAATGTATATTTTTTTTCTTTTTCGGCATATTTTCTGGTGTTTTTAGTCCCATATGAAACTTCAGCTTTCTTGAATAGATATTTCCCCCATAATATTCAAACAAATATTGTCAAATTTAATGTTTTCATGTTTTCAAATATCAATATCATGTTCATATTACTCAGAATAATTATCTCAAACACGTTTTAAAAAAAAAAAAAAAATTAAGGTTATTTTTGGTCGCATCACATGACATTTTTTAAGGTTGTAGCCAATTCATGTACATAAAAAATACACTAAAAATGCTTAATATAAATGTCAAACAGATTTATGCAGACCTGACATTGTAAATATTGAAAACACTGAAAAAGCTTAATAAAAACTACATTTTTAAATTTGCCTGTTGAAAATCCTTATAGGGAATGAGGAAATGAATAAAGCTCTGTCAAGTGTCTTTGAGTATAACCATAAAACTGATGCATTATTATTATTAAATTGAAAATAGTAGTTTACAGTTTTTATGTAATATCACAGGTAAATGGTAAATGACAGTGTTGAAGGAATTGCATCCAGTTTAAAATGTTACACCGAAAGATCAACTTTGAAACGATAAAAATTGTTCCACATATGCACATGTCTGAAATTGCTTTCCACCAAATGACACCGAGCAGGAGACTGAATGGACACTTCATATAGAACAAAACGGATCCGAAGCCCAGGGCATTGAATTAGGAGTGAATTAGCCGCTCTTCTGTGCAGCAGCTGCCAGCATCACAAACCAAATCCTCTGCCAGCGTCATCCCAAAGCACACGATCATTCTGCATTTACACTCTCTGTATGTCCACGCACCATTAAACGCACTGACTTAAGCTAATGTCCTGTAGCAAACGACAGCTCCTCTTGAGGATGTGACATTAAAGATGACATAATAATCCTTCTAATATTTATTTCAGATGTATTTATTTTACATTCTATTCATGGTAAACCGCTATAACAATCTAAAACTTCTACACTTCCTGTTCAAAACTGCAGAATGGACAAAGCCGGCCTCTTCATAGTTGCATTTCACCAGTGAGTTCATGAAGCCAATTTTCTGCCTGGAATGTACCATGATATGACATTAAGCATATCCATCTATTACTGGTGTTTCTATTGCTCAATAATTCCTTCTGCAAACAGTGACGACTCCCCACAGATCTGAGCTGTAATGTAGCGTAATGCTGTAACCTGCTCGTCTCCATCGTAGGGCTGGGTATCGATTCAAATCTCAAGAATCGATTCGATTCCAATTCTTAAGATTAAGGATCGATTATCCCGATTCGATTCGATCCGATCCGATCCAATCTCGATTCTGGTTAGTGTTCTTAAAAACATTTTTTTTAACCTTAACCTGTTTTACATACAACATGTTAAAACTAGCATTAGATTGACATTTAACAGCAAATGATGCAAGTATTGGTAGTTACTGATGGCTGTGAGAGTGGCTGTAGTACTGCGATGGAAACACTTCGCTATGTGCCTCACTCTCCCAAGCAGACGTGCAATATTCGGGAGTTTGAGACCGGCTTGCGAAGCGAGGTTGATTCTATGCGCAAAGCAGCCGACGTGAGTTAGACCCATGATCCGCACGCACCATATTAGCGCCGTTGTCTGTCACGATGGCGAGAGCAGCAGAGTCTATGGTGCGAGTGCGCCACAACGTGAATACCATGGACGCGACTTAGATAAAAGTTTACCGGGGGAATAGGCTACTAAAAAATAATTGTATTTATATATATTTAATAATAGATTTTTGGACGCGCGAATCGATATTGAGAATTTAATATGCGAATCGATTCAGAAAATCGAATCGGAAAATCGATTTTTTCAACACAGCTCTATGAGAGGATATTCTTCACTACAGCCACAAGAAATATCCTAAAACAACGTTCTTCTCTCAAACAGAACACAGTCTGCTCCAACTTGTGATGTCACGAGGTTATACAGGAAGTGCTCCACTGCATGTTGGATCATCTCAATCTCTACTGAACTAAAGGAAAAACGACCACTGTGTGACATCACAAACTGGAACAAAGTATTTTTAAACATTGGAGATGTAGGCAGATTAATGATACAAAGGTTTACTCGAACATGAATGAAACAAAACTCCAAGTACGTTTTTGATTAATTAACAACATTATAATATGACTTAAAGCTCTCAAGAGTCCGTTTTTCTTCATTTACAGTAGAACCTTTAATTCTAATTCCACTGGAAGAAGTTGCAGATTGATAGGAATTGTTGATTTAACTTCATCTACAAACTGCTCCCTAAAGCCACACTCCAAGAAAATAATCGGAAATGAGATGAGTTTATGGTTGTAGAAAATAGGCCTTTACGTTTATTCAATTACAGGTGGTCGTTCGGCTCAGAAATACCCAGAAAAACAGGGATTCTGACAGTGAGCGGGGTTGCCTCTCCACAGATCTGACCTGTAACTTGGCCTGAGGATAGAAAAGGTTTCCTCTGTTACTACTGCAGCCTGTGGTGTTTGTGTGTGTGTGTGTGTGTGTGTGTGTGTGTGTGTGTGTGTGTGTGTGTGTGTGTGTGTGTTTGTTGTTGTTATTACTGTTAATTTTTATTTTTAATGTATTTTTTCTTTCTCCTTTCGCTGGGGTTGTTTTGGGAGGTATAAAAGCTCAAATATGATTTTCGCTA
>KN512440.1:20909-33182 GCA_000787155.1 Scartelaos histophorus | reverse complement strand
ATATATACACACAATTATAATTTCAATACCATTGCATGTTCCCCATATAGACAGTAGGGGGCAGCACTACACTGTCTTAAAATGTGCTCTCAACACAACTGATTCAATCAAGTACAAGAAAAAGGCTCTACTAACAAACAATGTGTCCTCTGTAATCACAGACTACTATGTGTGAGGGGTAACAATAAATCTACATAAGAAAACAAAGTAGACATTTAAGCATTATTTTTACAGAATAAAATAATTTTAGAGGTTATTAACTTGGCATTGACTCAGTGCCAACCATTTGAAACTACAAACAGCAACATTAAATTAGGCAAGTGTTGTTCAAATGTGTTTCCAATTATATGGCGCAGGCAAAGTCCTGGATTAAAAGAAGCAATCAAGTCAAATGAAGAGAAGGAAAAAAAAAACTCTCCCAGTGAAAGTATGCTAAGAAGCTTATTTAAGTGTGCCTTATCCACCTAATCTGTTCCAAGACTTCCGGATCATTGCATACTCACAGTACTGTAAGTGCACTTTTGAAGAGATATTGAAGAATTGCTTAATGAAACACAACTGTGAATAGTTGGCACAGGGATAGGAGTCACCATAGGGCATGTTGGAGAAATAAACTCATGTCCAAAGGTTCATGTTTATCCTTCGAGGTTTCGGCTGGTAGACCCTTATCCCAGTCATTTCTATAGTTCTAGTGGCCCAAGTGGCTCTACCGACAAGCACAAGTATCCACTGACATGCCGGGGTAAACTTTAAGCACCATGTTCCGGTTTGGGTCGAGGAAAAGCACACTTAGAGGGCTCATTTTTTCTGGAACACAACAAGGCTCAGGAACACCAGGAATGATTCCCACAGCTCTGACAATGCTCTGGATGGTGGCATGATTGGATGGACGCACCACCTGCAAAAGCAAGACAAGCAAATGTTTCTTAAATATTTGTTGGTTAAATCATCAATTTTGTGAAGTCCTGCAAGATATCTGCTGTTGTGATTGCTGTGAAAATGAACTGAAAGAAACATGTTAAGTAAAGTACAGTAGTAATGCCAATGTTGCCAACTAATGCACAAGCAGGTATGCTTTTTTTTTTTTTTTTTTATTGCATTTTTTTTTAACTAACTAACTTTTATCTAAACATTCTCACCTTGGGAATGGGAAAACCGCAGGTGCCAGCACAGTAATAAGCATCAAATGACTTTGGAGCCAAAACCCACTCACTCCAGCCAATGTCTGCAAAGTCCACTCTTAGGTATCGTCTTGAGCAAACTCTGGGCTCACTCCACTGTCTTCTCCTGGCCTTCTTCATCGTCCTTTCATCAAAGCTCAGCACCTGGGGCTTGCTTAGACCCTCGCTGTTCTCCTGTCCTTGCTTTTTATTAGGTTTAACTTCAGTTTTAGCTTTGGCTGGAAAATATGTATTATGCCATAGTTCATGATTTTTAAAACTGTTGTGATGGACTTCTGGAATGTCATTAGTTTGGATCTGGAGGTTCAGCTCTCTTCTAATCCTGGACGCTGTTGCTGAATCATCACCAACAGAAGCTGGACCATATCGCTGGAGTGACAAAGCAACGCTGTTTGGCTCATCAATTGCTTGGTCATCCGCATACACCATAATGTAGGGTATGTTATTTGCAGACAAACGTTCTAGGTTAGAAGCACCCCGAGGTTGTGTTTGAGCATATCCCATATCAAAATCTGCAAATATCACAAGCTTCCTGACATCCCTAGCATGTTTCAGCACTGCCGTGATGTCTCTAGTTTGCCAAGATCCTTTCTTAAACGAGCCAAGAGTTATGTTTCCCAGTGGCGTTGCAAAATCGGAGTTTGAGGACGATCCGTGAAAGAGGAGTCTCGCAGATTGATGGAGAGGATGCGATTCAGATGTGTGTCGGGGCCTTCGGAAGCGCCACATTCGCTGCTGCTGCTGCTGCCGAGGTCGCTTGTGGAGGAAGTGAAAAGAGGCCAAGAGGATGAGCTCTGAGTCCGGGATGGCGGTTAGATTAAACTGGAAGAATTCTTTGCCTTGAGACATGACTGTGAAAAAAGACAAATGTTAACTATATTTCTTGTTATTCTATCATGGAATTTTAATTGTGATTTGTGAACTTCTTTCTAGACAAATTTACACCAAAACCACATAAAAGCAGCAAAATACCAAATTGAGCTATCGTTCAATGAAGATACAAACTGTTACAACAACTATATATTTCAGAAGACATTAAATCTAAGGAAGATTTATGAGGAAAAATGTGAATATGCTGAAACCCACATTGGAGTATACTAAGCTTCAAAACATCCTCAGTGTTTTGAAGAATGATCCTGTAATTGCAGCAAGAATATGAGATTCAAAGGACCAAGCTTTTCGTGACTTGACAGAGTTGCACTGATGCGTTTAGTGGTTTGGCCATACAGATGTTTGGTTTAACAGATGATCTGAAGCCCTCAAGGTGGATTCTCACTGAAATGAACAATGAAGAAAGTTGCCCCCTTCCTTCCCTCTTTTTTCCACCCATCAAACTGACTGACATGAATCACAGTCTAATAAATCTTTCCCCACACTTGTGACTGACACTAGCAACAGCATGGAAAGAATTAAACGCAGCCCGGTTAAGTGCTGCCTCACGCATGACCAAAACCTCATCCTATATCGCTGTAATCTTCAAGTTCAACCTTGTCTCCCACACTTCCACCACAGCCTGAAAGACAAACAGTGGATCTGTCCAGTGGGTCCACAGCATATGGAAGTGCTTAGTGCAGAAAGAGCTCCTCTGAGGCTTTTTCTCTGCACAGCCGGTGTCTGGGTGTGATAATAGTCTCTTGTCTGACACCTAGGCTGCTGCTGCTACCGGTGAACTAGCACACTTTGGGGCGTCAGCCTCCCACTTCACTAAATCTCATAGTGACAAGGCACAGAGGTGAAGATGCTCACTATGGACCAGTTAGGATGGTTGGAGATGGACTCAGCAGCTGTTGGGTGGACACTTGTTCAATGACATTTTATGGCAGGACAGTTTTGTTTTGGTGGATTGATCATTTTCTCATTTTATTTGCCATCATTTTCCTATTATTATTATTTATTATAATCTGGTATGTCCTGATAACCATTTTATATAACAAATGATAACTAACCTCACTACAACCTCAGGAAAAAATAGGAGACATCAAACCAATATTTGGATTAAAAAACAGTGTCAAACTGGTGGGATAAATGTTGATGTAAAAATAAATGACAAGCACAAAATCATTGTTCATTATGGGACCAAATTACTACTATAAACTACTACAAATGCATTAATTGCTACTACTGTCTTTTGTTTGTCACCAGTATGATATGATTTTCCTCACACAATAATGTAGCCAACAATCTACAGTCCTTGTATATAAGAATAAAGTTGTTGTTTTTTTTTTCCTCTTGAACCTTGATATGTACACATGAATGAAAACTTACCTGGGACCGCTTTAAAACTCCTCACGGTGTTTCCATCCCGCTGGCTGTGACTCTGCGGGTCTTTACTGTACTTCTCGTACACTTTGAACATATTCACCGAAACCATGTCTCGTTTGGCGCTTTCTACTTGCGACGAATCATCTTCACTTGGACGCACTATCTCACCAGCCTCTTCCAGCGGTGCCACTTTACCCCAACTGCACTCCAAAATCACCAGTATTTGCACAATGTGAAAAAGCCGGTGCGCCATGGCTGTCGTTCAAACAAATAGTTCCATTCAAATTCCGCTTCAGAAACTTGAACGCAACTTTTAAATAATGAAGTGGGCTGCCAGTAGTATCCAGGTAATCCTCGTCTGAGCCGCGGTGCACGCTTCACGCTCTGCGGGCTGCGCCACTGTGAGGGAGCTGCACGCGCGTACGGGATGATCCTCTTTATGACACGCGGTGACGCAAGCGCGCAGCCAACGGGATCCACGCATCTTATAGGTGAGCCTCAACTAACTGAAGTTATCATCACTGTGCCAATATGTTAGAATATAGGAAATAAAGTCGGGCAGTATAAAAGAACAAACGAATCAATAAACACAAGGCCGTCTTTCTTGAGTAGATATTTTTGTGTTTTACCAGCCCGCCTTCCATCTCTGTAGCATAAATGTCCTTCGTTGCACATTTCTTGACAACCCATGACAACAATGGGTTAGCTTGACAACCCAAGCTAACCCATAGCAAGTCTATAGATGTGTTTTAGTGGTATTATGAATTATGAACTGCATTTATTATCTTAATGTAATCTAATTTTGTCTTACCAGTACCAGAATGGACCTGTTGCAGGTGAGTGGCATTATTTTCCTCCTAGTGTTTTAAAGAACAGAATGACACTGAAATATAAACAGTACAATAAAAACTGAAGACGTTTCAAAGCTGACAGTCCATAAAAATGATAACACATGTGGGGCTATTCCTCCATGTTGGACTAATAGAAAGATGCTGTGTACAGATTTGGTCACGGGGTGAAGAGTTGATGCAGAACACTTTTAAAAAGGAAAAGAGACATTTTGCTTTTCCTTAGACTCTGTTTGTGCTGAACAATGGGTGTATTCTTTTTTATGGTAGCAGGTTAGAGATACATAGGGTCAGACAGCCATTAAAATACCTCCAATGGTGCCCAAGGGGACCACAAGGATCTCTTTGACACCACTGGGACTTGCAGAGGAGATAAAGAGCACTGTTGGGACTGGGATCTCTTTCAGTTAAACAGTGGTGTATGTTTAAAAGTTGTCTTGTTTCAGCCACTCAGTCAGATAGCATCTTTCTCCACCTAGGGAGTTGGATGGTCTTATCTCTCAGTATGGTCTCCTTTAATTGGTCCTAATGGGGTTAGAAAAATACATCTCCAAGGGTTTTGTCAGATGGACTCATGATGATTGTGTGTAGTTTTTAAACAAACATAAAACTTGAGTGACTCAAAATGAAAACATGGCTGGATTTTTATCTTTTCTTTATAAAGATGTTCTATGCTGAACTGAAAATATGAAGATAACACCAAGCAAAAACTCAACTATACAGTAATATTTTTCTTTTTTTCTTTATTGTGATCAATTTTCAGCAAAGGGCTGTGATGTATCAAAAAACAGAGAAAGGACAGTCAATAAATAATTGTTGGGGGCTGTCAGACGGAAAAATATGTTGCTGTTTGATGAAGGTATGTTCCTGAAGCAACATATGAAACATATTGGCCTTTGAGTATACATGATGCTATGTTGATGTCATATACAAAGACAGCTATACTGTAGAACCTTAGCATTTGATCCTGTTGATTTCCAACTAAAATGCATCCCTTCTATGTCTTCTCAGCTCTCGGTGCCAGCCTGCTTCATGGACGAGAGCCAGCCCACAGTGCGTCCTCTGGTTAACCAGCTGTAGCCACTGAGCCAACTCTTCTCCAGAGCAATGATTAGCTGCTGCTTCAAAGGTAATTGAAACCCTTGTGAGTATTTATCTCACCCACAGCAAACTTCATAGGGTTGCTCACTTTACAGCCCTCCCGCCATAGGAGAAGGAGGATAAATGTCCAAGCAGGCTTTTAAAGAATAATTGGTTGTATTGAAAACGGTTTTGTCCAATGAGTATAAATTCTAAGTGATCATAAAGTCACCCCATTATAGCGTTTTTGCTGCCAGGGATCAAAGGGCTGTGTTGAGGTTTTGTGTCCCACACACGTCAGCTAGCCCCTCAACAATATGTTATTACGTAAAATATGATGTGTTAGAGATAAATTGTACTAGTGATGAAATATACTTCTAAAGCTGTAATTATTTTCAAACATCCAAAAAAGATTTCAAGTAATTTTCTGTACATTGCCAAACAACATCAAGAGATTTCAGTATTGTCTATAAATACATGATTGCATTAGTTTAAAGGCTGTTTTGGTGTGCTTTACCTTTAACAAAAGGACAACACATAGTAAGTGATTCTTTGTGATGTGTCCAATACAGTCATACACTCACTTACCCAGCCCAAAACGTGCCCTTTCAAATGATTCATATAAAACATACTTGTGGTACAAGATTGTTGTTGTTCTCAGTTATTTGAGAGCAGAATGGTGTTTTCTAACTGGAATGGGATTGCATAATTTTCATAATTCAGTTCATCACGACCTGGAGCTTTGTAGAGACACATATTTATTGATTTTAAGCAAATGAGGACAACCAGCAAAGTAAAGCAAGCAAAACACCAAAATGAAGGCTAGAGTGACGTACCCTTTGCACATTGAAACTAATTTAAAATTCTTGATTATGTATGACATCAGAATGGGACACCTCCGATCCAGCTCCTCCTCTTTCTCCTGTGAAATGGAAGTATACCCCCCTCAAAACCATGCTCTCATTCACAGAATATTTGCCTGGGGTGCTCATCAGGACAGAGTCAGACGGAGGAGCCCACCATGTTTCTTTTGGCCATAGAGGCCATTCTTCATCCGCCCCCTTCTTTCCTCCTCTTCCTCCCTTTGACTTGTTTTCATACTGCTGGCGAGAGCTGAATGACCATTCATGCTCTGCTGCTGCTGGTTATGGATGTTTGTGAGAGAAAGTCCAAGGGCTGTGACATCCCCTCATCTCATGTCTGCCAAGTGCCAAGCTATCCACACTCTGTGCCATACCTCCCCTCTCGCCACTTCTACTTAAATCAACATCAGTCAACTAAAATGACAGTTGTGTGAACAAATCTATGCAGTCTCCTGGAGAGTTCTGGGTGTGCTGTGTCGCAGCAGTAAGGTTGAGTCAGATGGGAATTAGTTCATGACAAATTTATGACTGCAAATGGCTTCAATTTGCCAAAGTTTACTGGAGAAAAAACTCAAATGAAATATGAGGAACATAAGACAACAGATGCACCTGGGAATGTTGCTGACAGGGTAGTTGTCGCGATAATGCACTTGACTATTTTAGATAAATATGTCTGGGGAAAATAGGAGGATTTGGGAGGATTGCAAAAGAGGCAAGTGAAAAGTAACATGTTTGGATAAGATGTAATGCTCTAAAGTCACTATTTTTCAGCAGTATAGCTATGACTGTGTTACGGTTAAACTTGGATACTTGATCTGTAGAAACACCAGAAAATGATGTAATAATCCACATGACTCAAAGTAGAGTAAAATGATTTTAATGAGACTTCACATAAACTTCATGTTACATAAAGTTGGTGTAATTCTTATTTTAGTAATAACAACAACAATTTAAAGATTCACTGTTGCTTATTTATCCACCCATTTCACCAACATGTCACATTGTATTTTCAAAGACATTTTCCTTATTTTCCTTCTATATGAAAAATATTAGCCCTGGTATGTTACAACTATGTCATACCATATAGTAAAGCAATCAAAGTCACTTCACATAACCAAAGTAACAGAGAAATAGATGTACTTGGCTGTGAGATGTCCCCATAGGCAAATACATTAACCTCTGTAATAGCTTCTTGCATATAGGACCCTCAGCTCCACCACTCCAGGGCGTGTCCATGTTCCCACACAACTCACATGTATGGAAAGTGCTCCTCTCTTACCCGACCTACACAAACCCCTCGATAGATGTCATTTCGACCTTGAACTACATGACCATCCCAGCCGCACATGTAGACCAGCTCATTTATCATCCCAATGCGGACAGTGGGAATGATGACTAACCGAGGTAATGAGTTGCTCCTTGCTATGTGCGGCCTTCTCTCCTGAGATCCAGCTAGCATGCGCCGAATCCAAAACCGCATGAACCCTCCACGAGTCCCCCTCCATCAGCAGCACCACCCCCATGTGGCTTCGTAAAGACAAGGCCAGCAATCAGCATGATGGATTTCAGCTCTGACACGCTTTCCCTCAAGTGGCCCAATTAGGAAAATAGTTTTGCGTGTTGTTTTTTTATTTAACAAAGCGGAGTTCTCATTGTCTCTTAACCGTCCAATAGTGTATGCATTACCATATAGGCGGGATAATGGATCGACTTTAAGGAGGAAATTTAGATTCATTATGGTTTGGAATATGGGCTCGGGGAAATCCCTATGCACACAGGGAAAGTGAGAAACCAGATCTTAAGGTTTAAGCTGTAGGTGGTGAACTTAAAAACTAAAGACAGACGGGAGCAAAACGAAGACAAACCTGCAGACAGACCGCGGCGGACTTTTGAAAAACGATCTCACCGTACCATCCAACAGTTGATTTCCAACTAAAAGTCTGATGGATGCTGCTTGGATCTTAAACTCACCAATCATGTCACGGTGAACCTTTACAGCTGTGGCCTAAACCTTACAAACTCACACTAAATCAAACGTCAATGCATGACACTTTAACGGATGAACGTGAATGTGTCCCATGAGGAGAGCTTTCAGTACTAAATGGCTGTACTTTTCTGGAGTGTTTTTAAGACTGTAATTTTCTCCCCGCTGTACTAAGCAGCCGGGTTGGCAGTATATCCTCAGAGGTCGCTGTCTGAGAACAATCTTCTACGATATGTTTGTCAGTTATTTGAAAAATTGACAACAATCTCAAATTACTCCCATTATTTAGACCTCTGAAGCAGCAGTATTTAAAGCTTGCCATGAACACATTATATACCTACGGTTCTTCAAATTCAGAAGGTCTTAGTGGTGAATTGAGCCAAAGATAAAGTTCACTTGGGAATGTGAAACGGTAAAATATTGTTCAAGTTGCCTGCACATGTAATGTTTCATTTTTCTTGGGTGTATCCGTGTTTGCTGGGAATGTTCCACAGGCATTAAACTTATCTAACTGGCATTTATTCAGTTATAGGTGTTTTTAGGCTCAGACATGACTTAAAGACATGCATTCTTGGTATGAGCACGATTGTCTCTGCTCTGACCTCTAACTTGGCTTTCTTTTTTATAAGGAGTTACTTAAATTTGATGCCAATCTGCATAACATTTCACGGGAAAACAAACACCTCCCTATCAATACAAGCAGAACCTCCACTACTAACATTTTTCGCATTATCATTAGTAAGTAGTTATGTGTTTGTAGCAGCAGGTAGACGCATGCTGGTTCCATCATCCTGTTTTATGCCATCCTGTGGTAGGAAGGAGAAATCCATTTGGTGCTTTTCCATACTCACTTCAATGGAAACAGCAAAACGTTACAACACTAGTTTGCAAGTAGAACATACAATTGAGTTTACAGCAATGGCCCCCCACTGTTTATGCCTGTGATGAGTTGACCTCACTCCTATCCATCACTTCAAGGGCCAACCCTACAGGAAGGCTCCATTTTCCCATAGTTCCCTCGGTCAGTGAAGCAGTCACTCTCCACATTAATGGACCAAATGGACGCACCACTGGCACCAGGCGCTCTCCATCTTCCCCGTTCACTTTATTGCTGTGTCTTTGTTTACTTTTTCTCCTCCGCAAGCCTACTTCCCTTTCACATTTCCGTCCGATTGCATTTTTCTTAGCATTTTGTCCCAGCTGTCTATAAATCACTTGTCATTTAGCTGTGACGTGCTGTGGCCCCACTGTGACTGCCTGTGGTGTCATTTCTCCTCAAGCTGGTTTTCGTGCAGTGTGGTACTTTGTATGTCAGTGTTTCTGTCAATATGGACATAGTGAGTTTTCCAACCAGTCCCAAAATTGTATTCTCTATTCATGCAAAAGAATGGAATTAAGTTGGTGCATTATGGCTTTCAATATTTTCTGGCCAGGCATATTGTTTGACTTGGCTGCTGCACTTTAAGTCTGTTGAAACTGGCTCTTTTTTCATGTCTATAAATGGGGTCTTTTCATAAATGCACCAGGGATTGCTTGCTTTTTGAAGGGATTTGAGAGGATAGTGCACTGTACTCAGTCAGACCCCCCTAGATTTGAACTTTGCATTCACACACTCCATCATATTGAGGTTAATATGGTATGGCATGTCTGCTGTATAGGAATTGTCATGGTATTTATCACAACGGCTTCCATAAGTACTGCAGACATGAACAACTTGAGTCGTGATGAGTGGAGTTACTGAATTGTTTCCTGCCCCAGAAAGTTGACGAGTGAAAAAAACGAGATATTGTGCAGATAATAGAAATAGCAGAGTGATTGGGGAAATCGTAAAGTAAATATTGGATGTAATTCCTCTTAACAGTAAATTTAACTCTTCTCCCAGCAATGCTTTTGTTTTGACAATCTCTGACTGAATAATGTGTAGATAAATCTTGATACTTCTACAGTTTGTTGGTGTTAGCATCTGGCAAGCTGCTGACTTGTTAAAACCTTGCATTTGCAGGTGTGTAGTGCAGTTTTTCTGACAGAAAACGGGAACATCCAGCTCTTGATTGAAGTACTTAGAATTACAAGAGTATCTCTCTAATCAGCATCATGCCTTCACTTCTAATCAACCCAATTTGATCAATGGAATTCCAATAGTTAATTCTGCAAATAAACTGACTTTGCTCCACATTAGTAACACTTAAACCAAATAATACAATTTCCACTAACTGCAGCGTATAACTTTTCTCATAGAGGGTCAGCCACCTGCTTGTCTCTGTGACGACATTAAAGTTTTGTATCCCTGTGGAAATAAGTAGTTGACACCACCAAGCCAAATTAGAGGTTAGATCTGTTGAGTGGTGAGCAACAAAAACATCTGTATTTGCATAAATCAAAAAATAAATAAGTTTAATGCCATACTATGAGACATTCCAGGCAAATCAATAACATCTCCATGTGGCTTGATCCCTGTTATTGGCATATACTTGGGCAGGGCTCTTCACTGGCTTTGATTGTGATAAAGAATGCACAGCAGTAGAAAAGCAATAGAAAATGCTTTATATGTTAACTCACGACTAATGCACTTTTGGTGTTAAGTTTAGCCTAATCTATTGTGATGTAATAACTAATGTGTTATTCACTATACTTTCCTCTCTTTATCAAATAACACAGAGGAAGTCCAGCTTACAGTGCAGTCTTTTCTCTTCCTGTCAGTGCTGCTGTTTTTTCCGTGTGTCAGGTGCATGTGTCTGGAGTGAAGTCAGCCGGACACTCTCTGCCAAACGGCCCCAGTAAGATACCTGATATGGCTACTACACAACCCCAATGGGACTAGGCTGAATGTGTCATTTCACAAGCAATTAGTCTTTGTCCTTACAAACCCAAAGCCAGGTCCACAAGTCGAGGAAAAACAAGCAGCAAATTTGACGCATATCACCTCTATGTTAATAAGAATGTATTGTCTTCTGGCTGGCTTAGTTCAGACCTTGTAAAACTTGGCCTCCAATTGAGAGAATGTCCTCTTTGCGTTGAAGTGTTTTGATTACTTTTGACTGTTCTTGTCAAATTGATGTTCTGCTACAAATGGAAAACCTGATTCAGTAACCACAACACAGAAGAGCACTGGCAATCCCTTTAAAACAGCTGATAGAAAAACATTACATGTGACTGAGGAAATCTAAATCTGTAACTAACAGTAAATATAGAATCAGATAAATGATGAGGTGGGGAAGCTTGTAATGGTCTAGCTTAGAGGTGTCCAAACTTTTTTTTCATGGAGGGGTGCATATTGAAACATAGACCATATGGAGGGCACTGCCGCAACTTAATTCAGAGTCAGAACTTTAATGTCAGACATGTCTCACATCAAAATGGTTAGTTATCCAAGTCACAATGGTAGACTATTTAAAAATAACAGTAAAAAGTAATTCACCAGAAAGCTTTAGGGCCACTTTGGCTTTCGGGACCATAGTTTATACACCCCTGATCTAGCTAATGCAAAGTTTGGCAGTCACATATTTTTGTGCCAGCACTCTCTGCAGTTGAATACCCCTGGCAACAGAAAAAGTACACATTTAGATTGGCTTTCTATAATTGAACAACCCAATGCAATAGACAAATGGTAAATTTACCGTAATATGTAACATGTGTTTGGTGTAAATTCCTACTTGTGCCATGTCTGATCCTTATTTTTGAGAACAGGTAGAGGGAGCTTAGAAAAACACTACAGATATGTCAGAAAGCACATATCAGATAGTGATGCTAAAGGGGCGCTGTGCGGGCAAAACCAACATCCGCATGGAAACAGCCCAGACACACTGAATAAATCCTGGCAGCCAACATCCGAGCAACTGTGTGGGGAGAGGAAGATAAGAAAGAGAAGGAGACAGATAAGAACCCAGTTTAGGAACCTGATGTATTTTAGCCTCACCTGACAATAAAACCTTTGAAGAACCTTTGGAGACAGAGATGTTAACAAAGAAGAAACACATACACACACACACACACACACACGCACACACGCGCACACGCGCACACGCGCACGCACGCACGCACACACGCACGCACAC
>KN512440.1:0-14874 GCA_000787155.1 Scartelaos histophorus | reverse complement strand
AATAAGACAGTAGAGGTGATATTTGTGGAATGTACTGTCAGTTTAAATTTGTCTGTTAAAACGAACAAACTACTACATGGTCTTTAGCTGTTATTTGGCATTCTGTATGCTTAATGTGTCTATTTGATGCTATTTTCTGCTCTGTTATAATGTTATTTCCTCATCACAAAAAACTAGAGCTTGTGATGTGTGTTTTGTTTCATTCTCAGTTTCTTCTGTTTTCTGTCACCCTGATTGTCTCCATGAAGATGTCATTGCTTTTGCTTTGAATGTTCCACAATATGACATTAAACTTATCTTCCTGAACACAAGTATCGTCAAGTTTCAGTCAGAGGCGACCTCAGTCACTCAAAAATGCATTATGGAATTCTTTCTTGGTTAAAACACCACACACCATAATTTCAAAAATAGATAACCTTAACACCAAATTGTGGATCATACCAAGCAAAGCTATAGTATCTCCATGGCGACAAGAAGGTACTGAAAGCTTACATAATGCACCTTTAAATAAACCTTTTTTTCTTTTTAAATTGTCCAAATTAAAAAGAGACAGCAAAATATCTCATTGGGTTTGCATGACAGTAGAACCATTTATTTCATTGCACGTTCCCAACAGTGCGATGAGATAAACTAATGTGATAAGTATACATTTTAAGCAGTGCAGACATGTGGTTTGACAGGCACTTTATCTTGGGTCTATAAGTATGAACAATCACCACCTACAGAATACACAAAGCTTCTGTCTGACTTTACTTAAGGAGGATTCCAGACCAACTGTAATGTTCTGTCTTTATCTCATTACATTTAGTCATCTTTCCACTGTGTTCTCTGGTCTCTAATGGAAGTGTGGTTCTTTCATTACATGACAGTCTGTGCAACATCTTGGTCACCATTATACGGTTCCCAGTATGATCTCATCTTCTGTAATCTCCATCCGCAGACTCGCCGCACATGTAGGCCCAAAGCGGTGGTCTTCATCCTGACGATCAACAGCACTGCGACGGGAAAGTGAATCCAACAGTGTGTGGAGAGGAGACTCTGGACTAATCCAACTTCGCACCTATTAAAACGAAACAGATCACCACCTCAAAGTAAGGGCAAAATCCCCACTAATAGTTCCAAAAAGGCCCCGTGGCAGATAATCACACATACGCACACACTCAAAGAAGACAACCAGTGATGAATTGTTGTGGGAAAACCCCGCGCTACACATCTTTCAAAGGCGATCAAACCTGCAAAGCTCTTCAAGGCACATCCTCAGAGCGCTTAGAGAGAGCTCGCATTCCCCCATAAAGAATAAGAGCATTGGAAAGTCATTCAGAGACATTGTTAAGAAGTCATAAAGCCAATACATACTTGATGTGTAATCTGTTTTATCTAGACATCTATCACATGGCTTGATGCATTGAGGGTGCAAGCTCAGTCACAGAAGCATTTTCAATGGGTCGTTGACATTTTAAACATTTGTAGACAAATACATGGTAAACTCCCAAAAGACAGCAGATGGAGGAAAATGTTAAGAGGAACAGAATGTGATCACAATGGAGAAATTGGTATTAGACACAAAATAATTTGAAATGTGGAAACACTTGTATAGGCTACATGTAAGTATTATACTTAGTTAACACATTTATATCATGGCATTTGCATATTTTATAGGAGAATCTTGTACACATAAAATAAGTAAAAGGTAGATGTTAACTTGAAAATACCACTTGATGACATCACCAGGTGAAACTGAGGATTTTGAGCTTAAGAGATGTAGACAGAGCAATAATAAAGGATTACTCAAACATGTGAATGAAACAAAACACAACCCCAGTTATGTTTTTTAGGAAGTAGCATAACATTTTAAAGCTCACTTTGTAATTGGTAGCTCCTGATTGAAAATTTATAGTTGTTCTTAATTTTTGCCTTCAGTTGCAACAAAAAATACTGTCAAATATTACCCAGTTAAAATGGCAATATAGTTTTTGCTCTTTGTCACTGTCAGAATTATATGATCAACACTTGAGTCAACTAAATTTTATAGTAAAAAACTGTATGTGAGTCGACTTTGCCATAATGGTGGGTTCCTAAACCACAGCAGTTGAGCACCACCAGCAGCACTCATCTGTAATAACACTCAAGCCCGCTCTTATTCATGCCAAACGTCTCAACAAAGTACCAACTGAACTACTCAACAACTCAAGAAACAAGAACATTACGATACATCAGAGGACGATTGACTGTTAGTGAAAAAGTTGCCAAGTGCAGTCATAAAGCCCCAATGTAGTGTGTCATGTGCTGATTCAGGGACATTGGGGCAGCCAACCACAGCGGACGGCCCGGGGAGTGTAACCGCGGATGTTTAAGGGTTCAAGGGGATAAACCAAGTGGGACAAGAGCAACTATAGGTCACTGGTTGTTAGCGTACTCTGTTCATTCATGCTTATAAAGTGCAAGATTGTATAAAAAGAATTATATCTGTAGCTTGCAATATGCCACAGAGGGTCTTAAAATGGAACAAATGTGATATCACTTTTAATTATAGGGTGAAATATATTACTGCCATCTTTAGTTGTGGTGAGGTCTTTGGTTTACTGTAGGAATATGTAACTGCTAGAGTTATATTATCGGATAGATCAGAGTCATAATGCATTAATCATTTCAGGATTAAAATACACAGAAACAAAACAGCACTCAGGTCGAGATTATCAGCAGCATAAGGAAGTGTAATAAGTAGTAAAATATCGTCAAGAAAATCAGTGCAGACTTTAAACAAACCCCACCCACTTCAAATAGGCAGTTTTGTAACCCCTTTTCCCATCTAGTAGTTACTGTAGTTGGTTTTATAGACTCTATTCATGCTTATGTCACAAACCAAGAGGACGTTTGGAAACATGCGGTAGTATGCGGTAGTAAGTCTGACAAACTCTAGGAACAATTAGAAATGTCCCAGTTTTCTTCATCTCCATGTGATTGTAGTGTTCCGTTATGTTCGGCTAATCAACAGTTAAATCCATACCTCAGTTTTCATCATTTCCCCACTGACGCACAACTCCGAGCACACTGGGTACATGCGATTAGAAGAGATGAGGACGCCAAATTCAAGATGAATCCAAACAGCACAAACATATGCAATCTTCTTTTTACCACTGATGATATTTACTTCAATGGGTTTTATCACAGTCAGTAGAGCCCAATGTCGGTAACTTCACCGAAAATTGTCATTGCATGTTTCTAGACGTCTTCCTGGTTGTGATGTAAGCGTGAATACAGCCTATTAGTGGCTCTGATGATGCTCAACTCATTTCTCTTTTGCTGACTCTTTAAAATAAGCATCAAAGGCATAAGTAAGCAAAACATTAATTACAGTAGGTTGTGTTAATGTGGTCTTACTACATTCAGAACTATTTAAAATGGAGTTGGACCTTGTTGATGTTTTTATGGCTAATATAACTGTAATTACTGGGTCTACTGACATGAAACAAAAAATGGTACAAAGCCTATGTCTATGTCTTGTCTGTCAGCACAAACAAAATTGAAAAAAAAAAAAAAAAAGCCGCAATTGTTGTCAGTTGAAAGGACATGCAGACATAAGATTAATATGGCAAGTTCGTGGAGCCAATCTCTAACAGATAATGATAGGGTTCAACATTTGGGGGTTTTCAGATTGGATATTTCTTGAAAAATCAGTAAATCTTCCATAGGGTTATAGGCCATTGCCCTCCATCTGAAATTATGTTAAGTTTATGTTAAGTTTTTAGGCATCTTTTTACAACTTAACTGAGGTTGTTATTGTTACGCACTGTAAAGTAATTGAAACAGTAGCACTTTTGATAAATATAATTACAGTCATTTAAGTGCCTGGAATTTTACAAGTTTCTCGTCTAGTATGACAAAGAGTTTAATGATTTAATGTCTGGGTGTTGAGTTGATAGGAGTTGCGTAGGTGCGGTACTTTAATCATTGTTCCGGCACATTCTGAGGTTTTGTTAAGCAGTATTTCACGCTGACTTTACCCTGCTCCACACACACGCAGACAGACGCGCAAAATGTTTACAGCTTTTAACTCTGCATTCCCAAAGCAGCGGTGATATTTTACAAGCTACTCATGGCGAAATGTCTCGTTACGGATAATTTACTCGCATTGAGAACTATTATACACAGTGGGGTTGTGCTTTGACGATACTGACTATAATTTGATTCTGGAGTAAAGAAATTAAAAACAGGTAACAGCAAAGACCAGTTCAGTTCAGTCAACAGATCATCTCTTGAAAGTACGTGATTAAAGATTGCTCAAACCTGCACGAATCACTCCAAATACAACTTTGAGAGGGGAAATGAGAAGGGGAACCACTATAACGTGGACCTAATGCCAGATTGACTTTTCGATTTAGCATAACACATCTGAAACCCTAAAGTCACAGCGATTTTTCTTAAGAATGTCAAAATGTCATAAAGCTTTACAATCTCCATGGGGACAAGCAGGGGATTCCATAGTTGTAAGTATTTATTTTGGCAATGTAAAACACCTATAAATTATGATATGTAAGTTCATCCCAAATAGTTATAGCATTCATTCCGTGTACCAGAAGGGTTACAGAGTACAGCTTTAATTTTAGTCATAAATCATTGGAAATTACTATTCATTACATCCCTAGAAATCCAATAAGCTGAATGCAAATTTGATGGAGGATCTCTGGTTTATTGCAAATGGTTAGGGAGTTGTAGTGGATAGATTCACCATTTCTCCAGTGAAATAAATACTGAGCCAATTTGTCCTGAGATTTTCTTGGTAGTCTACTCAGAAGCCAATGTGCATTGAGCCGTACAATACAGCACAAAAGCGGGATGACGGCCTATGTCAGTAGCATCCTTTAACACTTCCTCCGGCTCTCTTGGGTTACACAGCTGTCCCGTAAAGCTATTCTCTTCCTATGGTTGGATACTGTGTCTTTCTCACTGAGTTACCCTGTGTGTGTGTGTGAGAGAGAGTCTTGGGATTGTAAAGATTTACTTTTACCAGATGCTCCCTGCCTTGTTAACTTTAAACCATTTGTCCCATTGTAGCACACATTTAATACGATTTGCATGGCTGAACCTGAGAGCAGCCACAGCTATGTGCGGTGACTGCTATTCACGTCAAGAGTGCAGAACACCCAACTTCTTGTTCTGTGGCATGGCTATTAAGATGGGCCGATGGCCCCTCTGTGACTTTAAGATAGTTTTTGTCATTCAGCGAAAGTATATTGTTATTTTCAATGGAGTGAAATGTTCATGTGAAAGACAATAGGTCAAAAATATCAGAATTTGGCTATTGTAATGTTATAGAGTAGAGTAGACAATGCAGTAAAATCAGATAATCCAATTAATTTTTGGTATGTATTTACACAAAATAAATCTGATCAGCAATAACACATGTGGCAAATGTATCTGTTAATCAATTGATTTTAGAGTAACTGTTATATCTGGAATACAAAGTACAATCAGATGTAACTGTTTACAGCACATTTCAATTAGTTAATAACTCCTGAAATGTTGATGAAATGTCTTGCCCAGGAACACAGACGTCTTATAGGGTTGGGAAGGTTCAGGTTGGTGGGCACCCACTGAGCTGCTGCAAAAATACACAACTCTTGTAAGTGGAATAATACATTTATAATCTGCATATTGCTACTTTGCAGTGATATCACATTGGGGTGTTCTAAATGTATCTCAATTGGCATAATGTTCAGTAGTTACCATGCTGAAACAATGCACACAATGTACAAAGTCAAGAAAAAAACCTAAATGGATTTAAACACATTTAAGCACATTTTCAGCAGCCTGTGATCAATACAAGTGTTCATGATCATAAAAGTTTAATTTTCAGCAAAAAAGGTCAGAGTGACCTAATGCTAGCTAACTTGTGACAGTAATTTTACTTGTGAGAGACTTGTTTAAGAGCACAAATTACCTCATGTGTTGTAGTTTCAACAAAGTCAGCTCTTTATGATCATATTGTGTTAAAACTCAGATTAAGTCTAACTTGAGTAACAGATCTTTCAGAGTAGTGCGTTCAGTTAGCTTCACACACACACATGTCGATGACATCAGCCGCAAAGTATCTATAGGGTTGTGTCTCTGGGTTAGACACTAGCCCAGTCCACTCTCAGCGTTTGGCTGTTTTTTACCTGAAGTGTATTGAGCCTAATCTGGTTGCTATAGCCATAATCACTTCAGGAATAAACTGAAGGAAACACAGGATCTGAAGATTTGTTTATGAAAGAACTAAACCCAAAGTGTGTTATGTTGACACGATCACACACCACTTGAACATTGTTGTGACTCCCACTACAACACTTGACACAAAGCGCCTTCAGTAGTTTCATCCCTATCAGTGGATCTCATCTCATCCTTATCTTGTGGCATGGACCAAAGCAGACTGCAGACAGACACCCAGTCCCACGCTTGTCTTCTTTGATTCCCTCTCATCCCAGACATGGCCCAGACAGAGCCATAACACTAAAGGCATCCTGTCTGCACAGCAGTGCAATGAGGGTTCGAGACCACTTGGCTGTTCTTTCATGGTCCGTGCATGATTTTTGTCAGTAAGTTAGATGCTTGAAGTGCGTCTCCGGCCATTACGACGTCTTTATTGCGTGTTTTGTCTGACCCGGTGCCAAACAGACGGAGATGGATACAAGATTAATATGGCTGAATAGTATGACGTGCTGGACATGTGTGCAGAACTATCACATAACATTTAATATTATTGTAATCTCCGCTGTGATCTCCGATGACTTTTCCATTCTTTTCCATCTTTGTGTTAAGTCTTTGAAGATGAGTCATGCACACGCAGACTTTTTACTATGTTTCAGCAATCAATTTTATTTTGACACGGAAAATTTCACAGCAATTTTTAAGACAAGCTGTTTTAATGACTATAATTGTGAGCAGATGAATTGGGAGGTGTGTGAGCTTTCATATAGGTAATATTATATCATTAAACTTTAGATCCAGACGAGCTTTGAATATCCTCAACACATAGGTCTTTTGGTTACGCTTTGTGGAGATTTATGGCATGTACAAGTTACCTCAAATATTTTGGATGCCATTGGCTATGAGCGCTGCCAGTGACTGGGTTTAACGTTAGCTTCATTGTAAATGTCTAGAATGAAGATTGATTTAAATTCTTTGCTTTTTGCTGCAATTGTTTCGGTCTACCCCTGGCTCTGTATACATACTAGGCTTGGTTAGAGATAAATAGATAAATAAAACACCACTGTTCGGTCAGTGAGTATGTAGAGAACACTGGCAAATTCATCAAAATGTGAAATGGGCACTTTTTTGGTCCTAGGCCACGGTAACACATTTTGAAGCACAATACAGTACATTACTACAGAGATATAATGCAATAAAGGATAATAGGAAAACTACTTATGCCACTGAACCATTTTAAATATACAGCATCATTAAAACTGAATGAACACAACATTTTCCATAGAGGTCACCTATTCAACCTTTTACAGCTCAAATACATAGCAACAAAAGTACCCAAAATCTCCAAATTTTTACAAAGAAAATGTAAACACAATAAATATTGAGCCCCAAAATGGCATAAAACAAATTCTCTGTTCAGAATGTAAGTTATAGCTTGGCCTCACATGCTTGTCTCCATGGGGATAGATACATTTAATGCCATACAGTGGAAACTTACAGGCAAAGCAATAACATCCCCATGGAAATAAGCACATGACAAACCATCAAAAGGATTACATTGTACGTAGTGTACCCTTAATTCAGCTGTTATGCCTTTCAACAAAAGTATTCTGTTTTTATGTCCGGGATGCAGCAATGGTGCAAAAACAAAAAAACAATTCTAAAACTTGTAAAACTAATATTTTGGTTGATTTTAAATATTTGCATAGTTACAAAAAGATCACACATATTACTTTAGTTATCTGGTGTGCTGTCATTAAGTGAGTAGGGAACATTAGTGAGCTCTAGCTTTAGTAGCAAAGTCTACTGCTCTGTATGTTTTACAACTGTGCACACAAGCACTTCTTGTGGTCTTTTTCATTTTGACACAGCGTTTTGATGTTTGTTATTGTGCGAAGATGAATGGTGAGGTGAACTAGCTTTGATAAAGTTAATTGCAACTCATTAAAAGCAAATTCAGTGAAAGCTTTGCGAAATTGAGCCAAGTGAATCATCTGGATTTATGAAAGAGATTTACGACTGTACAATTTTCTTTACCTCAAATATTTTGGCTGCTACCTGACTTCCCCATTCTGTCTAAATTATCATAACAACTTGAAATATTTACGTCTTCCACTAAAACAACACTTTTCATCAATACATTTTTGGAATCTGAGCCAGTTGGCAAAAGCGAGCTGTTGTCTCTGTCTTTCCTGACTCCTAGGGGCCATTTTGGCATTCTGACAGAAGGAGGGGTACTGCACTTCTCGTTAGCATCTAGCCCATTTAAATCTGATTATATGGAGCTGGCTGTGCTATAATGCTCCCCTTCATGAATGCACATCCCAGGCACTGTCAATATGACGCCTGTTGCCGGGGACGACCAAAAGCAGGGACGCTGGAATGCGAGTTAAATCTAAAAAGAAACGCCATATTTTCAGAGGTTTGTTTTTATAGCTCAGTAAGGGGTCTTTATGTGTGCGAGCGAAGCCATACAAACACGCTAGCAGCAAATTCAACTCTTGTTTATATGCATTTACCAATAGACTTACATGCGTGGACATTTTGTTGTAGAATTGTGGTGTGTCCGGTGGGCTGAATGTATATCTTTTATCAAAAAACAAACACGAATTTCCTGGAAAACTTGACAAGCAGCCAGCAGGTTTTAAGATTGTAGGAAAAACATCAAAAAACAAGATGGAAATGTCGAAGGTAACGTGGATGGGATCACATTATTTGCAGTGGTAGTAAACAAACAGCAGCATTGTGTTTGACCACAACACTGAGTCTGTTTACATGCACTGTACAGTAGACAGCTGGAAACAGGACCAGTTAGGTAGCTGAAAGATTACCCCACAAATGCTTTAAAACACAACCAGATTTGTGTATTCTTACTGCTGCATCAAAGCAATGGAGGATGTCGATTTTGACAAATTCAATTGACTGGGCAAGCAATGAAGATACAGACAAGTCAGACAGTTTCTCTCAGCGTGTACAGCAGGCTAATCTTACTGACCTGCAGAAAATGCTATATGCTTGCATCACGGAAAGACTAACTAAATAAAAATCAACTCAAAAATATTCTACCTAGTTGGATAGAATCCGTTGCCTGGCTAGTAGGGCTGTCGTTCTTTAGTCATGTAGCTGATTAATCAATGGTGTCTAAATCCACCAAAATTTGTATTAGTCCACAATTTTTTTTTTATTTTAATGAATAAAGAACGAAAAAAGTATGAAGTGATTGGTTTGGGATTGAGATTTGAGATTTGGGAATGAATTATACATTTTAACAGTATTTTTTTTTGTTTGTTTTTTTAATAAATTGTTTTTGCATGAACTCCCAAGTTCATTTTGAGTCCAGATACATAGAGCGACTTAATAGTTTTGAGAATTTGCCTTAGCCCTTTCTGGTCAACTAATCAATCTGCAGGTCATGTGTTTAGTTCACCAAAAAAATATTTAGTGAACAATAATCTTACTAGAAAGCACTTTTACAATATTAATTCATTTGGTCGAGAACGTTTCCCGTGTCCACCATTCCCAATGTGCTTGATTGACAAGCAAATGAACCACAAAAAAGCCTGGTCCTTCTAAAGCAATTAATTTGATTGGCTTTGGCTCTAAATACTTTAATTTCTTCTGACAGATCAGTTTCTTTGTTGTCCTTACCTTGACATGTTTCAACTTCTTGTCTCCAGTCATCTCCATCATCTCAGTTTAGTGAATTATGGGCATGTTTCCGTATTTCTATTGCCTTTTTGTCCAGCAGTGGTGTTTATTTCTTCCTTTTTACAGTGGTTTGAGATTGCAGATTTTTGTTTTTCAGTGATGACGTATTTAAAACCATGGGTGTCAAAACACACATGGCAGCTTATGCGTAAAAAAAATAATAATTGAAAACAACAAGCAACTAAACTTCATAAATCTGAAATTAAAACATATTTATTTAATTCTGAATTTAAATTGAATCCAGTCATTTACCATATGCTGCCACAATTCCAACCAAGCATTGAAGGAGTAAATTATATTGGAAATGTCTTGGAAAAGTTCTGGGAAATTTGTGGCTTCTATAAAATGTGGCAAACGCCCAAATCATATTCATTAAAGCAAAGCTATATCATCCACTTGCCTAACTGTTGGGTTTATATGTTTATAAGTGCACAGACCACCCATGAAGACTGAGGGCCCCAAAGTAAAACAGCATGCATCCACTGTAGACAAAACGCACTCTGGCCCCGCTGAGAATCACAGTAAGGAGCCCGTTAAAAGCTCCAATCTGAAAATACACAACACAGTAGCAGCTTTTGTTCGTCCCAGCTCTCATGTTTTCATCTCTGTTTGATGTTTCTGTCCCAACATACACAGTAAATGATGAGGTTCTTTATGAAGCGCAACCAAACGGTAAATAATCTTTGTGCAAAACTGGCTCTGATCTGAAAATTGCATCTGTATCCTTTACAGCACACTAGAGTAAACAAACTAATAAATTACATTAAAGGGATGTCAAAATTAGTAGTTGTAGTAAAAAGCATTCCTTCTACTCATCCAATAACGGGCTTCAGATACAATAAAAATAATGATAGGCTACAGACTTTGAATTGAGCAATAAAGTTTCTTGATTGTTTTTTCCTGTGGCGCTCTGTCTCAAATTAGTCAGACTCTATTGTATTGCATTACTATAATCATCATCTTTATTTTAGCTTGTTTTCTTCTAAGACTGTAAGAAATAAAGCCCTAAAGCTAGTTGTTGAAAATGTCAGCTGTCATGAACGATTTTAGATATCAAGTGGAAAAAGAAATAAATGTTTTGCCTGAGCATTTTCACAGTATGACGCCACCAAGTTTAGTCACTGGTCCAGAAAAGATCACAGAGACGGACTCTGATCACAGCGAGGAAGCATGTTTGTACACCCATAAATGAATAATTGCAATATTCATGGATTCAACTTTTTGTTTCTGGATTGCATTTTGTGACCTTTTTGAAACACATGGATGGATAAGCTTAATGTCATAATATGGAACATTCCTGGCAAAGAAATAACATCTTCATAGAAACAAGGAGATGGCTGATTCTCCGCTAGAACGTTACATAGTCCACCGATACCATAAAAGCTACCAAAATCCTATAACTAATAAATAATAAAATAAATAGTAAAACCTCATCTAGGTTTGATTCTACTTGTCCATAACCCTCACTATATCTAAAATTTGTGTAGTTTCTACCTTGATCTTTGTAAAATTTCACTAGTCAATTACGCTGGTATTCATGCCATTGTTTCCAGTGCTATTCCAGAGCAGGCAGCCGGGCCCTGAGGAAGTAGAAGCCATTAGCGAGCGAGGCTGGAGGCAAATGTATAAAATAGTCTGAAATGATTGGCAGGGCTGTTATAATAAACGCATGATGTAATATTGTTTCATACAGCAGTCTGAGAACATACACCGCTCAATGTATATATTTGTTTTAAGGATGTTTAATTTGTTCGGGATATAGAATTAACTTTTACAAGGAACATTTGTCTACCCAAATGCAAAGGTCATTTAGGCTCACGTCTTTACTGCAAGTACAATAAATAGGGAGATTTGCAATGGATTAAAATCATAGAGGAGCATATCGATTACAACATAGGCGCAGGCTTTTCGGCAAAGGCAGGGGTCAACTTGGACTGTTTTTTTTATTCCCGGACTTATGGTCGATGCAAGATAAATAAATGTATGAAGGATTTCTTGGCATGTTTAAGGGGGTTCGCAATTGCCAGGTATAGTCCATTGGCTGTAAAATACCTTATTATGTCTTCCATATTTTCATATACATATGCAGCACTGCTCAAATTTAGCTCTGTCCATTGATTGCTGTTTAGTTTGATTTGAGATGGGCTTATGATCGCGGATTGTGGAAATAAATGAACTTGAATTTTGAAGTTCTAGGATTTCGACGAGTGCTGCTACCATTGCATTCAGAGACTTAGAGAAAATATGCCTTTGAATTAGCTCCATCCTAAAAATACAAACAATATTTAGCAGGGAGAAGGCTTGGCAGGTTGCTTTGTTCTATCAAAACAACTGGTGTTTTGCTATTCTGATAAGACTGGAGTTTTGTTGAAAGAAAAGTTTCACGGGGTAATCGCTCATTTTGAATTTCCATAAAACAATAGGTTATGTCAGATTGCACTCCACCTCAGTGGTCGTGCGTAACATTTTGACCACCAGTTTTTAGCACATTTTGTTGATATGGAAGTTGTTGAATAAAACATGAATTGGCTACTATTTAGCTCCAAATCAGATTGTGTAATTCAATAGTCCCAAAGTTTATTAACATAAAACTACTACCAAATATGAACAATAATGACTTTTTTCATTAGTGGAAAAGCTCCTTTTTATATGGTGGAATGAGTTTGCGATCAAGATGGTACATTTTTGCACATATCCAAAGCCACAGACCGCAGTTGAGGTTGAAAATTATGATAAATATTAAGAAAGCTATGAACGAAAAAACCAAACAACTTCAGCTAGATAATGTCTTCTACATTCTGACCATAAATATGAGAGAGAATGCACTAAAGTTAAGATCATTTTATACAAACCACATTGCCATATATTAAATTTTGGAAAGATTAAACCCTACTTTGGGAAACAGTGAAAATTGATTCACAGCACGATAATGAGCTTATCTGATATTGGTTGTCTAGTGGTAAGTTGTGTTCTTGATGCTTGGTCTTTCCATGTGAAATCGTAAGATTGTGTTCCATTTATTTTTAATATTGAAGTTTTATATTGAATACTAACGCTGAACTTTTGCTGACACTGATATCCTTCAACAGCATTGCTGTAATTGAATAAACATGTCTTTTCCGTCCCATCCTTCAGTCCAGAGGAAAACCAAAAACACGCTTTCAATGATCTGCTCCATATCTTAAGACAATACGGACAAGACTTCTGACTCCAGTGTCAATGGAGACTGTGAATGGAGATCATGTGTGCTGGAAGTTGGAAGAGGAAGTGTGGGCGGAAATGAAACAAGGATCATCTTTCTCCTGGCGTGTTTCTTTTGAAGGAGTGCTGAATGTCACGGTCTCATGATTAATGAAATTATAATGAGAGTATCTGTCAGTGAGCGTACAATTCATCTACTGCATAGTTCTCTGTGTTCTGTTAGTAAGTAGGAGACAAAAAGTGATATTTAATCACCTGAATTCATTCACAAGATTAAATTGCATTATAGCCTTGAACCAGGGTATTTTAACAGGTAAAATAAAAATAAATCAGGATCAGGCAGTGGAGTAGGGGTGAAACAAGTTCAATTTTATTCAAATAAATGAACTGATTATTGAAATAGTTGCCAACAAATTTAGTAATCTATTAATTGTTTTATTATGAGGTAAACACAGACTTCAAACCATTAATTAATCATTAGTTGCATTACTACAGTGGAGCAGAAATATTGTATTCAAGGTTAAGACATATCGTGCTTGTGTCTGCTATATAGTTATAATGGCCATCATCGATCATTATATTCATTCATTCATTCATTATTCATATACAATATAGTTATAATAACCATCATCGATCATTATATTATTATTTAGACGCAATAATAATCTAAAACAATTTAATAAACAATTTAATAAAATGTAAACAAAGCACAGCATAAAAGTTCAATTTTGCACAGTAGGTCTGTTTTTAAAAAAATTCTCAGATCACAAGCACACATATTTTGGTAGAAATAACAAAAGATAAGAAAAAAGGTAAGAGCTGTTCAAATGAGACAAACAAGGCTGATCTAGCAAAATAAGCTTTAATTTTGATCAAAATTAATGATTAATTAAATGATCCTTAAATTAATTTGAACTTTTTAGAATCAAAATTAATGTCTGAATTATTGTTTTGTTAGTTTAAGATAGCCAATTTGATAATGGAACAGGACAAAAATGTCTATAAGAATCTTTATTTTTCATTAATTGTACCTAAGATAGACTAGTCCACTGTAGCCTATTATTGATATAAAATATAAAAATCTGTCAGTGTCTCAGTGTCTCAGCTTAAATCCAATTGACCATGAGAGCTTTATATCATCAGCCACATTTCATTCAGATTAATAACTGGTCATTCACACTGAGTTCAGCTGTGAGCCTGCAGCATTTGTCACTGCAGCTGAAGGAGCCACAACTGTCCACAGCGTGAGGATGGAATCTTACTTAGCAAGAATAATGTTGTTTTTACTACAATGAGGTCATCCCAACCGTTCTCCCCTGTATATGTTATCCATTCACCTGTCACTACCTGCAATATAAATGTGTATATTTTTCCTATTCGGTTATTGGAAGTCAGGAGTGAGAGAGGACTACTGGGCGCGCTCACACTCCCAGCAGGAAGCATCCACGGCAGTGAAAATGTGACTGACACAGAGCTTCTGTCAGCACTCATTCATTATTTGTGTTGAAAGTGAAATTAAATGTACAGCTATGTTTCTCACTGGGAGAACGGCAGGACTCTGAAAACAAAAGTAGTGGGACAGTGGAATAGCTGCTAATGAAGAATCGAATGTGGAAATGAGAAGTGATGGCTTAAAGTGTGTCTTTTTTTGACTAAAATACAGAAGTTGTAGTACTTGTAGTTGTCGTTTAATTTTTTAGCCCATGAATCAGTTGATGAAGTCTTAGTTGACCAAAATGTATATTATTTGACAAATGATTTTATTGTCAATTATATAGA
>KN512434.1:704-12820 GCA_000787155.1 Scartelaos histophorus | reverse complement strand
TGGGGGAGGGGTGGTGGGTAGCCAGGGAGATGATTATGCCCATCTGTGGAGGATGCCAGGTGTGCTCCCCCCTCCCCCTCATCCCCCTTTTCACACACCACACACTGTCTCTCACACACACACACACACACACACGCACACACACACACGCTGCGTATCTGTTCACAGCCCATCAGCGGTCTCCAGCTGGCACAGACGCAACAGCCATCTTCAGTGCTGCGGTTGTGATGGAGGGCTGCTAGCATGTGCATATGTACATGTTTTGTTCATGTGTGCGGAGGTTCACGTGTGTTGTGGTCTGATGTGTTTAATTATAGTCTTTACACATGTTTAGACAAAGTGTTTGTTTTGCTTTTGTCATTGAATGTGACTCTGCACCGATGGTTTAAAGCGTTGAAGTCACCTGAAGAGATGCACGAAGATAAAGAATTACTCAATGCTGCAAGTTATTGAGTAAGACACGAGTGTTTAGCTGACCTGCGCTATCAGAGGTTAGAATAGTACACTCAATACTCACACTTACTACATGTGTGCCGTACTACAATAATGTGCTGAGCGTTAACAATTCACAGTTTAAAACAATGTATGACATAATTTAAATGAGAAAAGTCCTGAAAATTTTCTATAACTTGCCTGGGATCTAGAATATGCAAGAAAATGTGTCTGTTCACCATTTGTACCATCAGAAGTCATCAGTGTTATGTGCCTCTTTAGTTCAGAATGGTCCATCTCTGTATTTTTTATACAGGGGGATATCAGTCCAGTACCGTGTAATCAGATGTGTGTACTTCAATGACTTGTAAAACGAATTAGCTCTTTGGTCATCTATTAAATTTATTTCCTCTCAGATTAACACAGTTTAGTGCTTTACTTATTGATTCTACAGAAATAGGGAACATGTTTCAGTCTCATACCCTTCACTTGGAGTAAGGCTACAGAAAGTAGCCGAAACATGGAAAGCAGCTAAACAAACTCTCCTGTCTGACTAAACAAATCATAGTTTTGTTTTTTTTCCCCTGTAAACAGCCACGTTTTGGACCAGGCTTGGGGATATACACAGCCCCAATGCATCTCTTCACAACTCTCTGGCTACTTCAATTACATCTACAACAGTTGGCTCATCAAAAGTACAAAACTAAATAAGTCATTTTTAAAGACATTCTTAAAATGTAAATAATCTACAGAAAAATCTCTGATGTGCCCCCCCCCTTCCCCACACCACAGGCCCAAAGTCACGGAAAGGCCGCTCCTCGTAAAGCAGGCGGTGACGGCCTGATTGATCCCCCGGTGAAAATGGGCGATATTCCCCCAACATCGATATCAATAAACCCTCTTAGGCTGGAGGCTTCTCCGGGCCTGCCTTTGTTTCTCTTCCGAGGAGAGCTAAGAAAAATCTATAGACAATTGATGGCGTCTGGAAGAAAGGCTCTATTGGAGTATATCAAATCAACGTATCGGAGAAGGGAAAGTTTGCCCTGTGAATTAGGCTGTTTTTGCTTCAAGTTCACTGGCAGATTGAGAGGGATGGATGAAGGGCTGTTTTGGAGACATAGTTCGGGTGGGAAATACACACAGGGATTCTACAAGGGGGTGGATGTCTTTTTAGGGTCTGATAGATTAATACAGACCAGTGGAAATTTACACTCTTTGGATCACTGCCTGCTTTGGTACTAGTGTTGGTTGAAAGTGGGTGTACTGTAAATTATTGTAAAGCTGTGTATACAATTCCAAATGGATGCTTTTGGGGCATTTAGACAAGCAGGTGCAAGTTTATCCAAAGCAAAGAAAGGATTTGTGCTCCAGAGTCTCTCATTATCAGTTTTATTCTGTCAGAAGCAAATTGTTGCATTCTCCCACAAAATGATTTAATGACTGATCATGATTAAAATCCAAGACTTCATTACTCTGATGGTAAAGGGCTTTTCTGTGTTGCATTTGCATGTTCTACCTTTGTTCACGTTAAAGGGCCCGTATTATGCTATTTTCTGATCTATGTTAAAATGATGTTTCCTCATTAAAACATACCTGGAGTTGTGTTTTAATTCCATTCACACATGTTTAATGCTCAAATCCTCCTCAAATATTTACTTAAACCCTGTTCCCCCTTGTGATGCCATGTGGTAACACAGTGTTTCACTGTGTTTTTAAACTTCATATACCTTCATTTGAATCATGAGTGTGTATACATTAATTATAATTAATAATCTGCTGCAGTGTAGAACTTGTACAATAGAGCTTGAAAGTGTTCGGTTTGATCTGTGCAGTGGATTGTGGGATACCTCATAGCTCTACTGCTGGTTAGGAACCTCCAGAACTTCCTATGCTAAAGGAGCTCATGTTTTTTTTTGTATTTTATTTTATTACATATACATTTTTTTTATTATGATTATGTCAAGAAACCGGGATACTACATTTGATCATGTACACAGGGTGTGAGTATTACTGTTTCTTAGTGCAAATGCATACGCAGTATCCGGAATACTGCCATAACCGAGTATTAGAGCGGCTAATAACTGAAATACTGTGTGCATATGTGCATGTACACGACCTCACTGGGATCATTTCAGCTCTAGAATTCCAGTCTCTACTGATCAAAAGATAAAACGTAGATGCCAAAACTATTGCTTCATGACATCACAAGGTGGAACACAACATTTGTGAGTCTTGCATTGTGGTCACCCAAATCAATGCATTTGCAGATGCACATATGAAAGAACAGTGTTTGGATACTTTCTACAATGTTAAGTCCACTCTGTAACTTTCAGGTAATAAAAATGCAAGGTGCTATTTTCTGTAAGCGTGCCTGTTTTGTAAGTTCTTGCAGTTTATTTATTTATTTTTTAGTTTGAAATGTTATGTAGCTTTAAATCTACCATCTGCAATTAGATTAGTCTCTGGTCTCTTCTTCTGTAAAGGCAGCAGCAGAACCCTCGGTCTCATCTAGTGGTGTTACAAGTAGTAGCTGTAATTAATCTTACAATAAAATATGGTTGTAAATTATAGTTTGTTTACTTGTACACACACATACTGCAGCCTACTTTACATTTTAACTTTCTACTTTACATTTTTAAGAATAAACATTGTTCATTTCAGTGGCCTAGTAAGTGCTTGTAAGATGAATGAACTATACATTAGCATTTGTTTTTATCGCGCTGTTCATTGTTTCATGTTTGTTGAACTTATTTTAAACCAACATGCATTTCTTTTTATGTCTATCAAAGTGTGCCCGTGTTATTATAACTGCTTAGCGCTGCACAACTATAAATGATGAAAGCAAACAACTCCCGCATCTGCACAAGTGGGCTGCTAACAGTTGCTCCAGTTAGCATAGCACGGCTCTAACAAGCAGTAAAACAATGCAACATTTTAATTGATAATTATGTCCTGTTACATCCCTGCTGGTCAAAATAACAGTGTTTTCTCTCCCCTTTGCTTATTCTGTGTTATCTGCATCTCTTCTCCTCTGCCTCATTTCTAGTGGGGGCTCGGAGCTTGAACAGGCCCAAAGCAGGCCAGCCTTTGGATAATTATTCCTTTCCAATCACTGTGACTGTCTAATTGCAGTCCTAGCTCTTAATTTATGCACGCCTTTGTTTTTTTCTTCAAGGAGCGCATTTCAAAAAAACACATCAAACGCTTTCTGATATGTAAAGAATACAGCTGAGATGGTACAACGCGACTTAAAAATAAATTCCTGATTATTTTCATATGATAATAAGTCGGACGAAAATGAGGGAATCAAAAGAGAAGTCATGTAATGATGTATGGGCTTAGATATGGTCGTTATTGTATTTTTTTTTTTCCTCCTTGCTTTGAATAAATTATCATATTTACAATGTTTTATACGCCGTAAGCTGGAGCTATGTAGGACAGCTTGCTGACCATCATTCACCGGCTGTCTACATCTGTCATTGAAATCTGGTGCACGTTCGGCGTACGCTAACCGCCGTCGTTGCTTATGCTAATGTTTCCGCGGAGATGAGGAACTATTAAAAGCGTTTTCGCGCGCAACCTCGATGCATCCTATACGCGCTGTTTTGACACCGGCGCGCAAGGGAACACCCGTATTTACTTTATGCATGAGGACAGGCAAAAAAACACACCCAATTCTGCTAGCGGACACCGGCGGTAATTGAATGTGACTTCCTCTGTATACCATCCATAGCTACGGGATTCTACCGGCTAATTGGAATATACAGCTTCCTAAACCGGCGGTGAACTGCGTGGAGGGACTGGTTGTCAGACAGCTTGGGCCCCGGTGAGGGTTTTAGCTGTGTTAAGGTGGCATGGGACTTCTCCGGTAGCGCTAACATTGAAGATGAGGGCTCCAATGTGAGGCAAATTGGGAGAGCCGGTGCCGAATGACAAGGCGTTAGCGTAGTTGTTTATACGTCCCAGGCAGGTGTGTGTTTGTGCCCATTTGAATGTTTACGGGGGGAAAACAGTGGCGGCGCTCTGGCTCTCATTGCTGTCTATTACGGTTGATGTCAAAGACTGTCAGAGCGTAGGCTTTAGTCCAATTGCTTCAGAGGAGATGGTGTGCGTTTATGTGCTTTACTTGTCATTGTGGTGAATATGGTATTTGGAGCGGCAAGATGGCTGTTTATTATTCGCCCCCAGTGTTTTTCACATAACGTTTGACCTACAATGAAGAGACAATGTAAGCCAAAGTGATACACAGTTATAGAGGCCCGTATAAGGTAGCCAGAGCAGTGGTTCACAAACTATTTTCGCTTCACAAACTTGGAGTGAGGGACGGATTTCTCAAGGTAGTTTGGGGTTGATGCAGGAAACTAGTTACCTTGGCCGGCCACAAACACATTCTTCAAAAAAACTTTACAAAAACGAGTGAATCTGGAGTTATATCTCGTTTCCTTGATTTCAGAGGTTATGATTGACAGGTGAATTAACCAATCAGAGACATGCATGCTTTGTTTCCGTCAAAAACAAAGAAACAGTGAGGATTTTTACAGAATCAACAATCAAAGAACGACTTTTTTCAGGTAAAATAATTTATATATTTTGTTCTGAGTGTTGTCGTTCGTATTTGAGGGACACGTGTTACAAAATAGTGACTGTGGTTCGATCAATTAAAATTTGGACAGAGGTTTTTTATGCTTTATGGTCCAGTTCCAGTCCCTCCTGGATTCGAATGGAATGTAGAAGGGACTGGCTGGTCAGGAAAGGAAACTGGAATGATTTAATGGAACCCACCCATACACAGACGAACATGCAACATCCATACAGAAAAGACCCTGCCTGGGAATCAAACCTTGAATTGTCTCGTGGAAAGAATGCCACTGTTTTTTGAGTAACAGTTTAATGAAAAGATCCATTTTAATCCGAAGAAAAGGTTCAATGGTGACCAGAGTCTTTGTAAAGTGTTGGAAAAGTGTGTGTAATCCAAGGCAAGACAAAAACTGTACCCCTTTAAATGTGGACTATGTACCTTTTTGGTTGGGGGTCCATTAATCGCTTGTTTCTATGGAAATGCCAATGCTCTGCCTGGAATGTTCCCCAGTATGATGCTTAATAGCTCTACCATACACTTACATCAAATTACCTGTATTTTTTAAGGTTTTAAAGCTCAAAAATACCTACAAAAACATGCGTTCTGACTGTGAGTGGGGTCGCCTTTCCACAGATCGGACCTGTAACTTGGTCTGGTTTGGTCTCAGTGATGTTAGAAAGGTTTAACTGTGAAAAAGCAATAACATCTCCATGGAGAAAAGCATTTGACGGATCCTCCACCAAGTTACACAATGCATCTTTAAAGTGTCTTTTAAAACTTGGGCTATTTTATGTCATGAGACCAGGACCTAAACTGAGCACATTTTATTTCATTTTGCGTCTTCAAAATCTAGACTTTGCATTGTAAATCGCAAATTACACAAAAAGGGTATGGATGCTGCATTTTCATTTTCAATTTAGTAGTTATGCAAATCCGATGCTGATATGCTGGTATGTTTACCCCAGTACAATTCTTATTTTCTTTATTCCATCTTGATAAAACATACTTTCCTTTCATCCCCTTTCCCATTGTAAGAACATTCATTGATTGTATTGGTCTATTCTTTGGCAGAAGCCCCCAGCCCTGCTTATATACCCCACGTAAATAATGAAACACATAATTATCATATCATAATTGCAGTAAAGATGGCTTTGACAGAAATCATTTCCCGTATCTAATACAGCACTAATCCAATCTGTTCCCCCCTCACTGACACGACCTCTGCTGATTAAGTTCTGGTCATTTGATTGTGTATTTCCTATTGCATGTTGTGTTCATATTTTATTTGTTTTAATGTGACGTTATATTCCAGAGGATGTTGTTCAATATAAATATATAATTATAAAGATATAACTCCATAATGTACATTGCATCTTAAAATCTTATCACTGATAGATTGATAGAGTAAGTATTATCCACACAAGACACCACAAGGCACAAGATTGCTCTGGTATTAGCCTTATATAAAATGCTTAACATACACGCACTGTTCTTTTTAACACATGCGTTAAGTTTAAAAATGTGCAGGACCCATGCAAAATGTTTAAACTCGAAAAAGGTATCTTAAATTTGGGATTACACTGTATTACATCCTTAGATTGCCATGTTTTTTATGCTTTATTCCCCCAAAACAACATAATAAGATGTTTCATAAGTTCCATTTCAGTTTTTGACCTTGCTCTCTATGATAAGTCACTCCCATTTAGAGCACAATCACATTAAAACTTACATTTTCAGTTTCTCTTATTAAACTACCAGAAATCGCATCAGGTTTGTGAAGTTGTAGTGTATTTTTTTGTATCTTGCTTCTATATTTTTTATAGAAAATTGCTGTGGATGGATGATAAATCTTTGTGGGCTGAGCATTGGGCGGAATCTTACAAATAACCGTGAGAATGGTTCAAATCAGGCCCAGGAGAGATCGCTAAATTACTCAGATGTGACTTCTAAAACATTTATAGGCATGTTTTTGATGAGGGGGCATGATAAGAAAAAAAGTTTGGTTGGTAAAAAATTATGACACTATGCTACTTTCTCTTTTCTTGTTAAACTCATGTTAAAGAAATAAAAGTTCCAATATAGCGTTTTCTGTTACGCTTATCCACTCCAATACATTCCAGTAATAACATACTTATTTTCCTTCCACAAAGTTAACATCTTAGAAAAAAATTGCATCTCTTTTTCCTTCTAGTTCTGATACTCTTGGCTTGACATCGTTCCAATACAGCGAACACTATCTGCTTACCCTCTAGCTTTTATTGCATCTATTGTTCCGTACTTTGATTGATTGACACCGGATTGGCTGTTGTCGTGCCGGTCTCGTCACATGACCTACCAGATGGCTGCAGAGTTGAGTCTGTGTGAGTTATTATGCAAATTAGCCTTTCCCTGAATATCTATGGAATTTTCCTTTACATCCGTGTGGGAAGTGAATTAGCCAAGGATATAAACAAATAGAAAACTGCTCTTTTTGCTTGACTTTTTTTTGTCATGGTTTGGCCCGAGTTCGCTGATGATGAACACCTACTTTGTTCCTTGTTTAATACTTGTTTTGATCAACATATCGACACCTTCCTAAAATAATCGCATACGTCATTTTTTTCAGGTTTTTCAGGAAAAACAAAAAACTCCCCCCAAAATTTAAATTATGGCATAAATTATGGCAAAGTAAACTTAGGCAAAAAGTGACTTGGGCGATTATTTTAGGAAGGTGACGATATGAGAAAGTGAAAAACCATCATTAGTAGCATTACCTAGTAGTAATAGTAAGTAGTAGTAGTCGAAAGTAGTAGGTAGTAGTTGTAATAGTAAGTGGGATCCAGAATACAAACTTCTTCAGTATATGTAATTTTGTTTGTACAAGATACGTGATCAATGAGCTCCTGTTTCAAATGCGAAACTGAACTAAACTAATTGAAAACCTGCAAGAGGCTTGGCTACACTAATATCCCTCTTCATAAAAGCTCACAGAGCGATGCCACTCTGGATTTTTTTTCTTTTCTTCCATACATTTTTTATGTCGTAAGTATAGTTAAATGACCACCCATCACATTGCACGGGTAAAGAAAAAAAAAAGATAATATATTCGTGAAAAGGTGATGTAAGAATTGTGTAAAACAAAACAAAAAAGCCAGAATTGAGAGTTGAGATGGGCCCGGGGGCTAGGTCGCTAACAATGAATGATTACTTTGCTAACAAGGCTGGCGGCTGCAGGGGATGCGTGTAATGCGATTGGTGCTGGACACTATTTGTCTTGACCAATAGACAAGTGACCGGGCCGTGCCTCCTCCTCACAGGTTAGCCAGAGTTCAACGGCCCATAAGAAGTGCACTGTTAACAGCAAAGCATAGCGAAGAAATAGCAGGAAATGCGTATGACATCATGAGGCCATAAATACTGAAGAAGCAACAAGCTACAAAGACACGAGACTGATAGATGACTGCTTATATTACTTACGCAGACAGGCTTTGGAGTCCTTGGAGTCATTCGCCGAAGACAATCGCCGAGTTGTTATGGAAAGAAGAGGGATTGTAGAATGCAAGAAAAATCAATTGAATTTTAGATATTTGAGTTTGATCAGGCTGATAATATTAACTTAAGTGAAAGAAAGATTTGGCTCAAGTTAATGAAAAAATAACTGGAACTTGACTGAATACGCATATACCTCTCTTTGTAATACATCCCCATAATTGCATATTTACGTTCCTTCCATAAAAGCAAGACATAAAACTAAACTTAGACCATCTCTTTTTCTTTCTGTTTATACATAGTATTATACTCTTGCCCTAACACAGTTTCAATACAGTAAACATTATCTGATAACCCTCTTGCTTCTATTGCATCTATTGCTCTATACTGGTTTATAAAAACATTACTTGACTAAATGCTCAAATATGATCTTAGTTTCAAAGATGTTTTTCTTTGATAATGAATCATATATATATATTTGTAAGTTTCAGGCAGAAATAGCTCAGGAGATAGAAGAGAGATGAAATTATTGATACATTACAATACATATATATTGCAAAACGTTGTATTTTAGCAATTGTACTTTATTGTACTTTGTCCTTTTGCTTTTAGTGCATTGTGAAATTTTATGAAAGAGAATTAAAGCCCCTCTCTCTGTTAAAGGTGCACTGTGTACCTTGTCTGCTGTACCTGCTTGTTTCCATGGAGATGTGCTCAGAATATTCCACAGTATGGCCATAAACTTGCACGCCACGTTACAGGTTACATTTGTGGCGAGGCGACCCCACTCATAGTAAGAAAGGAAGTTTTTTCAGATATTTTTGAGCAATAAAAACCACTGGTAGTTGAATAAATGCAAGACAGTTTAGTTTAATACCATACTGCAGACAATCTAAATCAAAGCTCTTACATCTCTGTTGAGACAAAATAGCTTGCGGACCCCTCCAGAAAAGTTACATAAAGCACCTGCCTGTGCAACTGCGTAACATTTATTCAGAAGTAGACTTCTAAAATCAGTTATTTAATGTTTTTATTGCATTGAAAAACAGATAAAAGAAAAACACTTGCCAACCAAATGGTACAAAGTCTCTTGACTCACAAAAACACAGTTGTAAACCAAAACTACACACTTGCAATCACGTCTTTATTCTCATCACAACAGATTGCCCAATCTAGAACACACGGCATGGGATCTTATAGTAATCAACTCACCTTACTACAAAGAATTTATGTTTTCCACTCCCAAAACTGCACAAAAGTTAGCCGTACCTCCATATGTCCCTTACCTTATCCAATGTTGTTCAATGCAGATGAGTTGTGCTGATGGAAAAAAGAAGCACTCACATCGTAGAGGTGTGCTGAATAACGAGCCCTGTTCCTCCCTGCACAATCAGAGTCCCACTTTGCTCTGTGTTCAGACCTGATGTATTGGGAGAGCTGGGGGAGACGCTGTAATAAGACCATTTGGGCCTCTCATTGCGAGCATTAGCAGCAAATATCTTCTCCAGGCCTAAAGACAGCCAGCGGGGCCAGAGGAGCAGCCCACAGAATCCTGCTGTTCAGATGAAGGAGGCTGGAGAGGAGTTGGAAGCTTAGGTTGGTTGGTACGAAACTCAAGATGTGTGAAAAAGTACTATAAAGTAATGGTTATTGACAACAAGGTTACAGAATACTTATATGAATTTTGCTTTTTTTTGCTGTTGTTTTGTTTTTTCTCTGAGGAGCAGTTTAAATGTTACTATCTTCTAGTCGATGTTATAATGTTTCCTCATCAAAAACATACCTGGAGTTGTTTTTTGTTTCATTCACAGACGTTTAATATACAAACCCTGTATATTTAAGCTTCTTTTAAACCGAAACCACTCTGTTCCACCTTGTGATGTCATGTGGTAATACAGGAAGTGCTCCACTGTGTTTTAAACTCCATATACCTTCACTAGACTCATATGGATCATTACCGATTTCTACCGATTTCTTATTTGTAAACTACACCTTCACTAGACTCATTTGGATCATTACCGATTTCTACAGAAAAGATCAATTTGTAAAAAGCTTATTTTTTAAACTACCACTATATGACATCATAAGGTGGAACAGAGCATTTTGAGCTTTGGAGATGTAGACAGACTAATAAACATGTGTGAATGAAACAAAACATAACTTCAGGTATGTTTTTTGATTAATTATCAACATTATAACTTCACGTAAGGTCAGCAGTTTGAGGAGAGTAACAGTCCTCAGAACAAAAGTCTTACCAATAATGCGACCACTACAGTACTATTAACTGTAATCCATCTTTTATGCAACAATTCTTTCAAGTAAGATGTGAAATGTTGAAAAATATTGTGTAGTTTTTGTCCTTCTAAAATGTATTTTGAAAATCAGTTAAGTTGTTCACATCAAAAATGATTTAAAATGTATAAACATTCATCCTCTGTAAAAAAAAATATAATTCCCAGTTTGTTTCATAAGGTCATGTATGGTTTATGTAGGCATCAATCCTTAAAATTTAATTAGAATATTAAAAAAATAAATAATTGCAAAACCACAAATCACAACAGAGAAAAAAAAATCATCCAATTAAAAATAATGTGGATTGATAAAGTGACTCAATTGGTAGAAATGTTGATGAATTACTAGGGAAAAAAAAGAAAAGAAATTGAAAATAAATATGAATAGAAATCCGAACCTCTCAGCAAATACAGCTACAGCCGTTTAAAATGCTAATCACCTCAAATGTAATTAAACATATTTCATATCTTCTTAGCTATTTTACACATTGATAGGAAAAAACATTAGACCCCGCTGTGCTCATACCATTACACTGGGCGTATGTGGATGCAAATGAGGGCCAACTTGCTTTGTACTCAGGTGTGTCTGATAATACAAAACCTGTCACAGAACTCAGGGAGAAGGGGGGAAAAAACGACAGTGATATGCAAGATTTGCTCGGAAATAGCCAAATTGAAAATCCAAAGAAAAACACACCACGCCATTCTATTTACAGACCAATCAAACCCAATGCATTTGAATATGTTTCGGAAACATGGGGCCCACTTGACTCGCGTGACAAGTGATAGGCCTTTATTGGAGGCTATTTTAGGTGTCAGGGCAGATAATTCAAGCGCACCTTCAAAAATCAGAAAACATATTTAAATACATGCTAGCCGGGCGCGGGGCAATCAGCATCTCAAAGCCCCGCTAGATTGCAAGGGAAAATTCCAAAGAGGGTGAGATGATGTGGGGATGCTGAGGAGGTGAATGAATGAAAGATGTCTATCAATATTCCATTTTCTGCATGGTTTAGTGTGTACCTTGTGGTTTTCTTTAAACAGAAATTCTAATATTCCTCTAAAATCCATCCCAAAATTAGATGTTTTGATGGCAAATTCTTATACATTTACACAGAAATCTAAAATATCGCTCATAAATAGCAGAAAAACAAATTCAAAGGGCACATATTACGCTGTTTTCTGATCTATATTATAATTGTTTCCTCATTGTTCCAACTTGTGGTAATGCAAGAAGTGCTCCACTGTGTTTTTAAACTCCATGCACCTTCACTGGAATCATTTGGATAATTTTAGTCCTAGAATCGCTACTCTATACTGAACAAAAGCTTAAAAAAAGGTAGCTG
>JACN01006613.1:0-18029 GCA_000787155.1 Scartelaos histophorus | reverse complement strand
ACTAAATATACTAAATATGCAGGATTTTAGTGTTACTAAATATACTAAATATGCAGGATTTTAGTGTTTAAAACAAAACACTTCTCTGGGTATGTTTTTGATAAGGAAATAACATTATAACTGGGGCACCCAACTTTTACATGTATAATTTGTGTACTTTGTGTGGCACTCTGTGAAATCAGGCTACTTCCACACACTTTTTGCATGTAAGAATAAAGTATTTCAGTCTTTTTTGAGATGTTTCCTTTTAACATCTATTTTACATATACAGTACAAGACATAAGCAATGCTCAAACTGACTGATTTCACTATGCTGCAAGTAAGCTGTTGTGCATGTGTCTAAAAATTCATGCAAGTGAATATTAATAATGTGCACAAGGGTTTAGGAATTAGTTTAGGAGTAGTTTTATATATTTATATGCATATCTAGTAGTGCAGCCTACACAGTCCACTAGAGAATATTATTTACTGACAGTGAAGTTGTAAATAAATGTAAGAGTAGTATTATTATTATTAACTATTACCAGTTAAAACCTCTGTAATCATTCTGTGAAAATAGCAATACTTTTTCTACCAAATGCACTATTAAAACTATTAAACCTTTTTCATTACTTTTTAATATTATTTTATTACAATTTTTATTTTTATTGTATTCCTATTTTTATTTTGTCTTGTACAAATACATTTCTATAATTACGCCTTATTTGACGACTGCCTCTTGCTATCTTTTTTTGCTATTTATTTAGAATGTGTTATTACCATTTATATGTTTTACTCCTTGTAATTATATCCAAATAATTTCCCTTGTGGATCCATAAAGTTTGTCTAAGTGTTTTGTCTGTATATTATGGGGCGTCGTGTTTTTCTTCTTTTCTGGCCTTAAACAGGCGGCTCTGTGAGTGCTCCTGTCTGCTTCTCCAAAACTACTGAGACTAATTCACTAATAATAAAAGCATGAGCCCTACTTGACCGCTGACCCTTGTACAGTACTTTATAATTGATATGTGATTATAGTGAACGACTGGATGGGTGAAAAATACAGATAATTAACAGTCAACAGGTTCTACATCCTGTTAATTTAGTAACTGTGCTCTTGTCCATGCACCTGTAAGCTAATAATAATAATTTATAATGATTAGACAAGTCTAAATACAGGAATGTACAGTAATAATTAGACACATGCATGCAAGGTGAATCACACACACCATTTAACAAGGGGTTGCATGGGTACACAATGTTAGCCATAAAGAGAAGAAATAAATAGATGATAGATAGAACTTATTTTTTCCCATATGAAGCTCGATTGTGAAGGTCTAGATATGTAAAGTACAAACAACACTAGCAGCTACTCGGGTGAGAGGGACGGGGGGACGTACAGGGGAATATTCTGTGTGATGGCAGAGCTGGCAGTGTGTGCACAATGACAATAATGTCTTCCAAGTCCCCTGAAATGCTAAGTGCAGTCCATTTTGGTTTTGTTACTGAAGCATAAGTCAGGAGACAATCAGCAGGGGCCTGTGGACTTGTGAAGAGTAGCGCCATCTGTCACATTCGCACCTCCCTACCAGCTCTGCCACTTGGACCACAACAAACAATGCGCTCAACACATATTAGGAGAACCAAGAGACAGAGAGAGAGTCTAATAGAAAGGCACAGTAAATAAAATGCAATACCTCTGATGAGATGGCAACCCACCACCTGCTCAATGGTATCCATTTGTAAAAGCTGTCGCAATCAACGGGCCCTAAAAGTGTACAGTTAGTGCTTTTGTCAGTATGCAATTCAAAAGAGAAGAAAAGTGAGTACTATATCATTTTTGCAGCTAGCATGGATGTGTACTTGTTGATTCATTTTGATCAGTAGCGGAGCACTGGGCTATTGTTGTATATTTTACAGGTTGGTGTTATACCCTTGTAGCAGATAATAGGCGCCTGCGGCCGTACAAGTACTGTAGGAGGAGAAAATAAATGACTAGAGGAAGTGAGACTCATTGGTAAAGAATGCCTTAAATAGTCACATATAGAGTGAGAGAACTCCAGAACATGTGATATATTATACAGACAGGCAGGTTACAGAAGCCAGGGGCACGCACACATGCAGCTCCATTCATGGTAACCCCACAACCGTGATTTCATCTGAACATGTACAATCAGAAATACTGCCTTCTGAGAGTGCGTTCCGTGTTGTTGTTCCTCGGTTGTCAGGGCACTGAGAAATCCTTCAATTCTGCAATAGTGAAAAGACTAGCAACGACGATTAGCTCCCTTTATCACCTCCATCAGCTAAATGCGCTCTAATTGTCTGGCATGAAAAAAGGCAGTTAAGTTCATTACTACTTCTTCTTTACAGCGACTGTTTTCATATTGGCTAAAGGGATTAATAAAAAGCCGCCGAGCGTGAGAGCGAAGGACAAATCGCTCGATCTGAGGGCTTTCTATGGGCTTATGTCATGTGACTGCTTACAAATGTTCAGTACAAGAGCATGCCGAGGCAAATATGAATTAGAAGTGTGTTTTGAGTCTGACTGTTTCCGCGTTTTAATGGGCTGAATGGAGCCATCAATTCTTGGACTGCAGCGTCTTGTCTTGGCTTTATTGCACTGGCTTTGATTTAGTGGCGGATGGGATTTACAGTGGGAAGAGGCACAGGCTAAAACCCACAGTGGGAAGGCAAGAGGATACTTTGTGAAAAATGCACTTTCGAACTACAAAAGCACTGACCAAAAGTCTTAAACTTATAAACAATGATATATACGAACTAGCTAATTAAAGTAACACCACGTAACTTTCTGGAGGTACCACATGCCTATTCCATATATCCATGGAGATAGTTAAGGTGTTACGTCACACTGTGGAATATTATAGTCAAAAGATCATGGTGACAGCTTTCTACATTCATTAAAAAGATAGAAAATTAAGCAAAAAAAAATATTATTATAGTATTTTTTGGGCTAAAATGTATGTGGAGGGAATTTAACTAAATAAAATAAAAACAGAACTCCTATGTCCCAGTGGTCTCCGCACTACACTTGCTCCTACAGTTCAGGGGTAATCAAACCCACAAAACCTTCTGACCTCAGAAGGTTTAAAGACAATAATCAGTAGGTCACTGGTTAATTATTGATTATTTTAGTAAATATCAATAAATAGATTATTGTGCCTAGTTATTAACAGCATTTCACATAGTTTCATACTTGTGGTAAAATCCGGTAACAAAACATCCACAATAATCGACAAATAACAGAGGCAAATCGGCTCATTTTCATCAGTAAACTATGTGCTGTAAATCTGCTTTGAAAAGGAGCCAGCCTGACGTTTATTACAAATATTTTGCTTCCTAAACTGAGAGCAACAGATTATGGCAGATAGCCAGTGGACCTAAAGCAATTAATAAGAGCAGCTTTGCTTAGGAAGCAAAAAGCCAATAAAATGTAGTTTTCTGTTTGGCTTTGCTTTTGTTCGGGCCTCATAAATCAATTACTGAGATGCTCTGAAAATTAAAATGAGCGGTTTGCACATTATCTGCTCTGTCTCTGATTGTACTGCTGATGCATAACTGCCGCTATAAGTATCTCATTGCTGCATTTAGTTGCTCTGATTGATATAATGTACTCTAAAAAGTGATGAATGTCCCTATTCTCCAAAGAGACGCCAAGAAAAATACAGCTAATTAGAATGCATTACACAAACACCAGACGGGAATGAATCTTAGTGGCTGGAGTCTCAGGATGAAGCAGAGGAGGAGGTGGGCTGTGAGGTTCAAAGGGGCTCCTCTGAACTTGTACCCGTAATACTAATTCTCACAGTAGTTAAACTGCATCATAATAGTTACTCCTCTGACCTGTATTGTGGGTCAGTCAGTCATGTAAAGCTGTACAAACATGGCCGTACATCCACTCAGAGAAGTGCCCTGTTGCTGCTTGCTAAGGGCCATAAAACTCAGATGGTAAAAGAGTGGATTAATTATTCAGTGAGGCCCAGGCTGGAGCCAAACACAGACCGTTGGAAACAACAAAACGTCCGGAGCGCTGCTCTGGATCTCTGGGCTATTTACAACAATGAGCTAAGAGGGACTTACAAATGTTGTTAAGGATTATAAGCTGTGGTGGAGGGAGTACTCAAATACTACTATACACACAATACTGGAACTTACTAAGATTATTACTAACAGCTAGTGAAAGTTACATTTAGAGCAACTTTTGGTCAATTGTGTTTTTGTCATTAAAACTGCAAGAGCTACCTACTTCTGTTATGATTGCTCTAACCTCTAACAGTCTTCTACTACTACTACTACTACTACTACTACTACTACTACTACTACTACTACTACTACTACTACTACGGATTTATTTGCCATCAAAACAATTGGATAAAGTAATGATGTACTTTAGCAAATTTTTGGACTCATTTTTGTTACAATTTGGAACTATATTATTGGTAAAAATGTATAAAGTTGTTAGATGAAATCAAATTTTGAAATAAGTTGAAATATGTTGAAATAAGTCCAAATAACAAAATAACATTAAACAATTCAATGTAATAAATACAAAATAATATTAATTTAAATTGTTGCATTTACAGCTCCACAGAGAAAACACTGATGATCTTATTTATGGATTTCAGCTCCTTCTATGTAAGATTTTGATTTTCTCTCACTGAAAAGAGATAAATGGTTAATTGCTATGTCCATCCATCCATCTTCTCCCGCTTAATCCGGCTGGGTCGCGGGGGCAGCACGCTGCCCATTAACTCTATGCACCAGACCCAGACCCTATGAACCCCTCTGCAGGTGGTGAGTCCACAGGAGGACTCCCTGCCGGTCCCTTGTTGTACACTATTCATAGGGTGTTGCATGTTTTTGGTTGATGGGGGAAACCGGAGTACCCGGAGGAAACCCATCCAGACACGGGGAGAAAACATGCAAACTCCACACAGAAAGGCCCAGGCGACCCGGGGATCGAACCCGCAACCTTCTTGCTGTGAGGCCTGAGTGTTGCCACTCAGCCACCGTGCCGCCTAAATTGCTATGTCAAACTGTTAATTTCTCATCATTCTATAACCCATGGCTATTTAGTTTTCTAGCTGGGTTCATGGATCTCAGTTTTAAGGCCACAGTGACCTCACACCAGAGCAGGTTATTAACAGAGCGTCACCTGAAGTGACACTGAGCCGAGACTGCGAGTTCATCCACAAAAGCCTGAGGACAGTGGACACAAACAGCCTCTTCACTGCAGACGCTCTTATACTAAAGACTTGATATGACAATAGGTGGCTAACGCTAACTGATCTATGTACAGCTAATGCTAACTGATCGAGCAGAGGAAATGAAGGAGCACCTGCACAGCCCGGCAACAACACCTGGACAAAGACACTGACGCACACGCCTTTTTTTTTTTATAGTGACGGGGCAAAACTCAGCACTGGGGCGGAGGGAGGGACGGCTAAAAATATCAGAAATGTTCCATAAAGGTGAGACGGGGCGGGAGCTATGGGGGTTTGGGAATTAGTTTTTGCAAATAGCAGGAGAATTTTCACGAATTACATGACTCATGAAATTAAAAAAAAAAAAACAACTACATACAGCTTAAGCACCAATTGTGTTATAATATTTGGGCTGTTGGGGGAACTTGAAATTCATATCGACATCTAAAATAAAATCTGCTACAAAGATATAACAGATTGAGAATAGTCAAATTACCGTACATGTGTATCTGGTTTTATCAAATGTAAAATCTGGATCTCTGGTTAATTTCAGGAGTAATTCAAACATTAGTAAGCTCAAGAATCCAGGCTAAAATGTTACACTTTACACAGGGCCACGATCATATGCAGAATGTTAAGTTGTCGTTAGCATGGCTCTGCGACACAGCTAACCGTAATGATAGTGGCCGAGACTGTGCTAGTACTCACTGTGATGCTAGGCCCGAAGCCTGACCCTGGCTGGGGGCTGGCAGCGCTGATGTAGTTCCCCACGGCGGAGTCCTGGCTGCTGGGGCCGTACAGGTCAGCTACTGGCCCGGGACTGTTGGCTCCCGGGAAACCGCCAGGCCTCGAAGGGTTGGTGCCTGCATACAAACACAGCAACACGACAGCGGCTCAGAAACAACCTGCAGACCCGCCCAAAAGAAGGCAAGCAATGATGGACAAATTTAAATAAAAGAATACATTACTGGATTCTGGCTATCGTCTGAAAATACGTTGTGAATTGTCTTTAAAAATGGTCAAGAAGAGGCGAAGCATGAATCCAGTATGATATTCCAGTTATAAATTACATGCTTTATGTTCATTCACTTTGTAGATCCATGCATAACATAAAACAGGCACTCTGTCAGTAATAGTCTGGACATGCTAATAAACTAGTAATGTTCTACGATTGCCATGCAGAATGTAGAAAATTTACAAAAGCTACTGCTACTGGACACAATATAACAATACAAAGGCTTATGAGTGGCGCTATAGGGGGAACCTTGTTACCGGTCTACAAAAAATATTCAAAACACAGACAAACATGAGCACAGAAGATACTTAGTGAATTACTATAACATACTACAAAATAACAAAATATTAAATTACTCTTGAAAATGTTTGTTAGTTATATGTATATATGGTTTTGTTTTAGTATTTGCCATTGTTAAGATCTAAACAGAAAGTATTTTGGGTCTATTACTGGTGTGTCATTTCTGCGTACATCCATTTTTTTTGCAGCGTGCATCTCCTTCTGTTAATCCTATGATATTTTAGAAATTTAATATAGCTCCTCCTAAAGAACCGCATCCAAAATTCATCTTTAGGAGTGAGTTTGGATGATCACCTCTCACGCTACTTCAGCTACAACAGTAGTTTCTTGCAGCTCACACTCATTTATTTCATATATGATCCAGTGAGTCATAGAAACCAGCCCCAATCTACTAAAAATAATGTGGCTAAAAACAGTGTCAGAGGCGTGATTCAGCGCTCGGTCTGCCCTGTGACTCCCAGCGTAAAGCGCAACCATGGCATGAAGGGGACTATAAAAGTTTGACCTGACTTTATACGCAGGGACCCAATCTAGAGGAATATAAAAGAAATAGTGCAGATGACTGAGCACCTAAGCCCTATGAGCAACATGTCCTAATAAAATGTCCTTAGACAAACCAAATGTCTGCTGAAAGGCCACTAGCCCTCGCCATACAAGAAAAATATTGTGTACCAGCGTGATTCCTTAGCCGCAATCTTTTACAAGTCTGTTTTGTGTGACCCTTGAGCTCACCGATAAAATCACAAATGGGCTTAAAAGAAAAAATAGCTAAGGCAGTGTTTCTCAAAGTGTTGTATGTGCACTATCGGTGGTGCATGGACTCTTTCCGGTATGTTTAAATTATATATTTAATCTATCCATATTTGTTTGTCATCTTTTTGTTAATCTTCATTTAGAACTAGTTTAGCAATAATTTAGTCTGATTTCACACATGTTTTAGTCTTAATTTTGATCTGACATAATTTTGTTTGGAGCTGGAGCTACTTGGACGGCCAAAACATTTTCTTAGGTGGCACTTTGAGTGAAAAATTTCTGATTTTGGGTCCTAACAATGTAGAAGACAGGCCTTGCCTGTGTGCTACCCTGTACTTAAATATATAGCTGCCTCATCTATCATAGTCATGTTGTGTGCGTTTTTCTAGTGAGGTACACGAGAAAAATGAAGCCATCTCACTAAACACACATCTAGTGGAGTTGACACTGTTAAACTATAAGGACTTTAAACAGAGCTTATCTCTCCAGCACAGCCCTCACTAGGATGGCTTATTATATAATTAAGTTTTTTTCCACTTGAAATGGCATTCCTCATTTTCTAGGCTGGGAGATTTTTTTATTAGCACTCTTTTTTCTTCCAAGCATTGTTTCCTGCCTTTTTAAAAAAGATGCAAGTCTGTAGCCAGAAAGAACATCTATAAAGCAGGTGTTTTGGGGATGCTCAGATTGTCTTGCCATGATGACAATTTTAGTGAACAAACTCTTTTCTAATTTCTTCTATTTGACATTTTTCATTTTTTTTCAACAAGTCAATAATATGGATGAAATTTATTAATTAATCTGTGGTCATCCATTATAATGAACCAAGGTCAATGTTACCGGCTTAAGCACTAATGTCATAATATTAAGCTGTATTGGTGTATGATATATCAATACACTACTGTTTTGTAATGTGGCCATACTTCACTGATATAGTGGGAGTATAAGACAGAGGAGACTGGGATAAAACGACTCGTGGGAGAAGTTCTGTAAAAGAAAATGGAGCAGCTGAATTAATGAATGTCACTTTATACTGAACATTTGGCACGGCTGCCAGAGTGCGTCCTCCAAAATGTCTATAAATTACTTTAAAATATGTCACCGATTTACATTAATGCCAAGCTTGAGCACAGACGTGAGCAATGCGCGCTTGGAAAGCACTTCTTAATGACAACGACAATGAAAGTGTAAAGACACTATGCTTCTTCTGAGTTGTGGGGGCTATTGTGATAAGCTGCTCTGCACATACAAAGAAACGAGCCACTGGCAGTAATGACAACTTAATCTAGCGAGATACAGCTGCCATTGTGAGGCTGGGTAAATAAACTATATATAAACTAGTACAACCCACATACGCAGTCATTATGAATAGCATCTATTTTAGCCTTTTCAATGGCTTCCTCAGTGTGAAGAGATGCCCTCCTGATATAAACATGTTCATTTACAGAGGCTTTGACCTGGCACAAAAAATATGATTTCTACTGACAAGACCTCACAAAGGTGTTTAACTATTATTTTTGCATTATTTATGTATATTAAAACACAAATATATGACTTTGTGAATAATTTCTTCCTGCATTAGAGCGGTGAGTTGAGTCCAAAATATTGGGTCTTTGTGGAGGGTAAAGTCTGCTCATATTATTTGCAGTGCTGACACAGGGAGCCAGCGCAGCAAACTCAACCCTCTCTTTACATTTCTTCCTAATCATCAAATTTCTGCCTGAATCTCCTGAAGATTTGTTGTTGTGCCTCTGTGAGTGAATGCACGCGGTGTGGCTGAAATGGCAGCGTACGCCTGGGGCAGCTGGACACCACTTTAGGAGCATGAAGGGGCCTGGCCTGTCCTTGAGCCGCTAAGGCCAGTATTGTGTAGTGCATAGAGCCCAGACAGTCTTTTGGAGCCAAGGGGTGAAGGGCAGCCCTCTTTCAATATTCTCTCTCAGTATTAGGGCATTGAATTGGAGGTGAGGACACAATGGCACCAGCTGAATAGAGGCTCTGGCAGGATTTAGGTGCATAAGCCTGAGGTGGATATGAGTGTCCGGGGAGAGATAACTTGTAGCGAGTTCCAAAGTGTTTCTGGACAAAACACATGACCCATTTGACTCTGATATTAAGTGTGAAAATGAGGTCGCTGCTTAAAGCCACTTGCAACCACAATCCACTACGGTGGCCTAGAAATACAAAAGTCACAGCCGCATGACTAAAGGCACAACAGAAACTCATTTGGAACAAAAGAGAGATGTCTGCTTGACCTTAAGGCATGTGCTTTTGGACAACTCCTATGGCTAGCAGGCAAAGGTAGCATACTTAAACAAGAGTAGCACAAATATATGGAGTTGGGAAAAGTTGAACCAACCCGAGAATTGCCAGAATTAGCCACAGTAACTTAGCAGTGGTTTAGAAGTATTATTGAGTGCACTAAGAGGTCAACACACCGATATGTTCTCAACCTAAACTGCATGATCCTTTTAACTTAAATGTGCAGAAATGCAACTAGCCTACTACTACTAAAACTACTGCTAATGCATGCCAATAAAGTAATACCCGTATACAGTCTTCCTTATTGGTTTTAGAAAGCTGGCAAGTTTGACAGAGTAGACAAAGACATACACAAATGGAGAAAATGTTTTAAGACAAAATGTTAATATATTAAAGCATGTCTACAGGTTATCTAAGGACATCAGATTAGTTTACAGTTGTATTCTTAAGTAACCAGTAAAACATATAGTTTTCTGTGACACCATTTTGTTCACATGCAAATGAAAAATTACATTCTGTATGTGTCAGCCCCTAAAGTGCAAGCAGGGGGCTGAAACACAAAAATGAAAAGAAGAATCATGCAGTGCTGTTTGTCAGTAAGATATTGAAGGCTGTTGTTTGGTTTATGAACAAAACGAGGAGAATGTCAAAATAAAAGAATATTAGAAGATGTCATGAGTCAAACGTAAAGTCCAAAGAGGTGATGCGCAGGTGTGCAGATACAAACCTGGGTTCTTAAACTGATCCGGGCTGTGTAGGTGCTGGAGGGGGGAGTTGCAGGCGGAGGTGGCATGCTCACTGTGCAGCATCTGAGCCGCTTGGGGCCCCAGGGAGGCATAGTCAGCAAAGGAGCAGGGCCCCCCCCTCTGGTCACTGGGCGCAGAGTAAAACCCATAATCGGGGAGGCCTGGGAGATACAGTAGGGTACAGGGGAGGTGGAGGGAGGGACTCCATCATTGGGGAAATCAACTCTTGTATTTACTTTTTATTTTGAACAGTCCAAGTCAAGTGAGTTCAAATTGAGTGCTTGAGTGGTGCGTCCCAGCGCTCTGGTGGTCCATGTACAGTGTGCATGAGTGTAGCCCTCCCTGCCCTCCCCCCAGCAGCTCCTGCCCCATTAGCCCTATACTGTATGTGATACTTGAGGAGAACACACAAACAAGCTTAAACAAGCAACACTGTCAATGGCAAAAGTCAACACAATGAGAGCAGTTACGAATGTATTAACTTATATTAACATGTATCACTTCATCATGGTATGGAAACACTGTGTTTTAAGATAGATAAATAGACAGATAGATAGAAAGAAGAAGAAGAAGAAAGATGCACATTGATCCCAAAATATTGTGAGTTGTATTTATTGATGGTGGGGGCAGACAGGAAGAGAATATCACATCATTATCCACTATATAATACTAAATAATAACAGTGTTGTATAGTTTATTGAAATATAATAACAAAAAAATCAACTATTTAAAAAGGTGTGCATATAAAATAAAGATAAATTAATTATTATATTTTTTATGCGCCTGTATTTTAAAGTAAAATTCAGTTTTATTTCCAAAGATGCAGGAAGTGATATGTGTATCATGTTGTGAATGGCCTAATTGACGTTATTATTTTATTTTGATTCACAGTAGTCCCTGTCCCTACACTAAAATCCAGCTCAATATATTTCTCATTTCAAAGCTATATTTGTGGGCAACATACCTGAAGAAAGCTGTCAATTAGCACCAAAGAGACTCCAAGCAACAATCAATAATCCATTTAAAGCCTTTATTCTGACCAGCGGCCTCAGTAGATATTGTTATTTATTGATAACAGGAGAGCCCTTAGTGATAGGAGCGCGTTTTCTCTGGCCTCTTTGTACAGATTCCTCCTTTGACACAGATGGCGGATTATCAACAGTTTAGCAAATGTCATTCAGCAATAAGTCTTGGTGACATTTATTGCTCGCCCCCTTAATCTGAGAGAAGCTACTCATATAAAGGAGTGCAATTAAAAGAAAACGTCCCCCTCGCCGTACCTCTTTGATAACACGGCTAATCTACTTGGGCTGACTCAGACAGGCGACTTTACCATAGCTGGGATTCCCTTTAGCTTTGTGTGTGTTTTTTATTTGGTTCCTGGAGCGAGCATTAGCCCTTTTCAAAGGCACTTCACCTCCGCCCATTCACAGTGAGGCAGTCCACTTGTGCCAAATGGAACGTAAGCCGGCGCCGCGTCGCTCCCTACGCCAGTGCTTTTTGTCACTCTGATCTTCGCGTGCCCACTCATCAAATTATAGGCTCCAAATACAGCAGGCTTCCCACGTAACATCACATAATGGCTGACACATTGAACAAAGCCTGAGAACCAATCATTGCATTTACTTCACTTAGACAAATGTCAAAGCAAATTGATTGGCCTCACTAATGAGGAGAACCGGATCAATCGAATAATTATAATAAGGGGGAAAAACATTTGACAACAGCACAAGATGTGTTATTGGAAATATGTGAGGAGTCCATCCAAAATGTGTCACCGGTTCAGAGGTACATGGAGGCAGGAGCCAGGGGCTGTCAGCAGTGAAATAGTGCTGCCATAACATTATTTACACAGCCGCGTTTACATTTGTACTCAGTGTTTCATTTGAAATAATGTAGAGCTAATAATACTGAATATACACTTTAGACTGCATTAGGCTGTGGAACAGGATTTCAGTTCAGAACATTGACAATAACACTATGAATGCCAACCCTGTGTAAAGTAATACTGCAATACTGAATTATAATCCACATTTACATGAAAAAATGTTTGAGTGTAGCCCCAAATTCACACACAAACTGCAAGATTTTTTGTGCATTTTATCCATTATCATTATTCTCTATGAAAAGCCAGTTACCTAATAAATATGCATAAATAATACTGATCTGGTGTGGTAATTTGAAATACTGTAAATACACTGTAAAGAACAAGTTAGTGTCACTATCTATAAAATGTAACTCCAAAAAGAGCAGCACAAGCTAATAAACTAATAACCCATGTCATCAAGAAACAAAATTACAGATTTTTTTCTTGGTTTGATATAACAGAAAAAACAAAAGGATATCATTTGACTTGTGCTTTATACATTGTACATTTCCCTGTGCTCCATGCCTTCCCCGTGCATTTTTTTCCTAAAGTTTGTGAGTTGCAGGTGTGTTGTGGCAGGTTTGTGTAAAAAGTGGCTGGCTTGTGTGGAGGCAGGCAGCTGGATCAGTGTCTCTGTGTCTCTGTCTGAGCCATATATTTTCATCAGTGCTCACCTGATGCACTATGCAGGACTGGACCGGGCAGAGCAGGCTCACAGCTGCACCACTATCACCCATCATATCACCCACCGCCCTACTATTAATATTCACACAATCTATCCAGAACAATGGCCCTTTCTTGGACTCCCTTTTTTCCACTGGCCACTAATTGGATGTAATTACTCATCTACAAAACAAATGAGTGTGTTGAGGTTGCCTTGGAGACTAGATCAGGGGACCCAACAGTGCGCATCGTTCGCGGGGCTTCATTTATACTGATAATTATCTGCCCATGCCCCCACTGCCGCCACTGCCTCCTGCCCTGGGTGACCAAAGACGCAGTGTGGCAATAGAACGGGGTGTCTCGCAGTCATCTGTTACTGACATCATCGGGGTGGCACTCTTTAAGTGGATAAATGCCCCGAGCTGGGTCCCACTTTGCCAGGTGACTGCCTTTAAGGAGGATCCACAGAGCTTGAAAGCACTGCCGCTCCCGTTTAGCTCCGAGTTGGAAAATAAAACTAATCAGGCTGATGATAAAATATAGCACTGCACAGTGGCCTGGAGAGACTCGAATGGTTAAATATATGGTCAGGAGTTTGCAAGTTTGTAAAATACCAACTTTTTTACTTGGGCAGTTACTGATCCAAGTTTTGAGGGCATTTTAAAGTAAGTCCAAAGATTCTCAAGGAATGACAGAACTAAACAAGTAATGTGGTAACACGGTATACATTTGTGTGCAGTTGTCAGCTTTTGGTAAGTTTTTCAGGAAATTTTAATATTGGATCATGACGCAATTTATGATGGTCACTAACATTGTAAGGGAGGAGGATGGGCTTAGTTGTGGTGTTTTCTAACAAATTTTGAAAGACAGAGAATATAAACAAACCAAACATAGCCCTTGTCCAAAAAAGGTTCAATTCCAGACACTGGGATCAACATGGTGGATAAAGATAGACACAAGGTAGACATGTATATTATTAATGGTGGGCATAGATTCATTTTTAAATCTAGATTAATCTAATTTATTCATTTATTTAAATTTTTAGTCTAGATTAATCTAGATTAACACTGATGGGTCGGCAGCTAGTGGCAATCCACTGAGCAAGAAGGTTAGTTAGCTTGTCTGATAGAGCTGCGCTGACGGGCTCGCCTCGGTTGCACTCAAACAAAGTGTTTGACAGCGACTCTTCCCCGGCGTTTCAGTGCTTGACCCGCATCAGCATTCGTTAAGGGATGTTTTGTGTTTAGGTGCTACTTGAGACTGGTAGAACTACAGTAAACTAATTCAGCATTGTATAAAGTGCAAACAACCTTAGACTTATCGATGTCTCCATTGGGAAGCTTTTTAAAAATGAATTTTCCCTTAATTTACCCGGCGGCTTCGTAGCTGCACCATGTTGGCATGTGGCTTTCGTTGTGGTATTTCACAGTAGCTACAGGTTCGAAAACTCGTTGCCCCCTACAGTGCAATTCCACTAGGTATACATCCGCGCTAAAGGTGAAAGTCATCATAGTTCGCTTAATATAGACCCAGCTCTCTGCCCAACTTTGAGAATAGATTAATGGCAATGTCGCCCGATAATAGTCCCACATTATCGCAGCACGTTAACGCCGATAATGGCCCACCACTATATATTATCTATTATACATATATTGATATATAAGGAACAGGTTTGATTGGATGGAGAAAACAAAAAGTGTCTGGATTGCCAATAGCACTATGAGTATAACTTTCAATCCCTTTAATTAGAGTTTTCATTTGGAAACAAAGGCTTGTGTGCTTCCTACAAGTCAGAGAGAAAGTGCAGTTTAAGCTGTGGATCAATGAAGTAGCTTGTTCTACTGCTGTGACTAGTTATTTTTGTAACACAGTGCGACTGGTGTTTCTTCGAATTATTCACACTCCACAGTATCAGAGGCACAGCACACACTCCAGCGCTCTGAACGCTAAAATCACAACTACAGCGTCATGACCATGAAAGATCCACCAGTGTTTCGGATAATACCATCTGCTCACTGCCTCCAACTGAGATACATTAAACAGCTCTCTACAATGTATCTGACTCCCCGGCTTGGGACAAAATGCATTTTTCTTTTTCAAAGTGGTAGAGCAAGGGATATAGGTGTTTACATTCAGTGGAACACATACGTTTAGCATTTGAACATTTGATCATTTTTTAATGGTGATAATTGAATGAATATTGAGAAATGACTGACAGAGAAATCCAATTTACATTAATGAGTAACGTAATGACAAATCTAATCTTAATCTCTATCATTTTACATATGGAACCTGAAGGTGTTTTAAAAATACAATTCATATTTAATCCATATGTTGTCTATTTACAGAATATAGAGCACATTAGCATGCTAGTTGTTAAATTGACCATACTATGCTATATTCTAATCTACATTATACTGTTGTTTCTTCATCAAAAACATCCCAGTTTTGTTTTGTTTCATTCAAATAGGTTTAAGACACAAACCCTGCATATTTAACTTCTAATTCTTTTCTCAAAAAGAAAACACACTGTTCCACCTTGTGATGTCATGTGGTAATACAGGAAGTGCCCCACTGTGTTTTTAAACTCCACACACCTTCACTAGAATCATTTGGATAATTTCAGCCCAGGAATTGCCAGTTATTACTGAACAAAAGATAAAAAGTAGGGCTTAATTTGAAAACTACTTGTGACATCACAAGGATCCTTTTGATCTTTGGAGATGTAGATTAATAATGCAAGCTTACTAATAATGCAGGATTACTCAAATTTCAGGTATATTTTTGAGGAGGTAACAACTCTAACATGGCTCAAAGCTCAGTCAGTTTTGTGTAATATAGGAACATTACATTTATTCTCTGCAAAACTCTGCAGACATCTCTGGTCTCTGAAAGTTGTGAAAACCACTTATAAACTCATTGTTGTGAATAATTAGGATGTTCAGAATGAATCTGGGTTACTGTAATTAAAAATATTGAAAATAAGGTATAAATCTGTCAGTGGGGTCTTGGCTTTACAAAAATGATTTACAAAAAAATAGTCTCTTTTTCCAAAATGACAATATTCTGCGATACCTTTACATCTTTAAATGTATTCTTTAATTCATCAGTCTCTATTAACCATCATCCCTATAATGAAAATGATCTGTCTGATACAAGAATAAAAAATCTGGATAACAAAAGCAGCACATGTGATCCAAACAATAGTATTAACAAAACTGGCAGATTAATCCATTCACACGCTCCACAAAGCAGCCCCCCTGAATACATATGAATTAGCCTGCTCTTTCGGCAGTCAACAAACCAGTCGTCCTGGGAATACGCTCTTCTAAAAATCTATTCCCAACAGTTGATTTTCTCATATCTGCATGGAACAAGTCAGTCCCCCGTTGCCCTCCGCACCAACCCCTCGGAGGCCATCAAACCACATCACTCCAACACAAGATGTCAATAAACCTGACATGCCTGCTGCTCAAATTAGCTTCGAATCTTAGCGCTGTACCATAATTAGCTTTCCTCCATTTTCACCAATGTCATTTAAAAATAGCGTGAAAGGGAAAGAAGTAACAGCTCTTTTGCTGTCTAGCCTTGCCTTCACTTTCCATTTGAAATAATCTTTTCTGAATGAATGGCTGAGTAATTAACAGCACTAGACACCCTATTCAGAGAGCACCGACATTTCATAAATAATACATATTTAATGTCTTGTCATTTTGTGTTCACAGAAGCTTGGCTAATGAATTTTAACAGATGATTTCTTTGTGCTTTTACACACCCATACTTACGCTTGTGTTTTTTGATTTTTATTATTGTCTATCTTTTCATTTTATGCCCTCTCGTCCTCACTGATGGACAAACTGAACAGAGCTATTGATTTGTACATTCTTATCTGGGCATTGGTTGAGGAGAAGTTACATCAGGGCGAAGGACTGACACTGGAACAATATGCAACAGTGTGGTAAATCAGTGCAACTCATTTGCTTCAGAGGCGAGGAGGTGCGAGGCTGCAGAGACGTGAATGCAGATTTGGCTCTGTGTGGCTCTCCTCCGGCCCAGCGCAGAAAGGCCAGGCAGTTATCGACAGTCGCCCCAGATTATCCCATTGTGAGGAGGCATGCAGCTGACAGCGCTGGCCTTTCGCTTTGGACACACCATTTTTTTCCCAGACATGCCTGGTCAAGCCCGCATGGAGCGAAGAAGAACCCACGAGCGACACTGGTAGCATTTAATGGCCGCAGTGAATTCTATCTAATATCTCTCAGTCACATGTTATCTTCTTCAACTATTGTAACTTTTGAGAATTATTTTTAGCTATAGGCGAGTTTTTGAAATAAAGAAATAGTAAAACAGACTATTGATTGCGAGTCATAACATCAATAATTTACCAAGTATCTTTGAAAGGCTAAAAATACTATAATGCAATAGAGACATATAAAAGAGAGAAGAATGGGGTGATCCAAAAGTACCATGAGAAAGAGTGACAGCACTATTACTATTGACAGCCTGCTTGTGGTCAACAATGTGAACTTTCAAACTGCAAGGGCAAAAAATAGTTTTAGTTTTGATGCAGTCCCAGGGAGACACAACAATGAGCTCTTTGCATATTGGCAAATGGTAAAATACCCTTCTATAGTGAAAAGATAAAAATTTGTCTCCGAACAATTTTTTAGTTTGCACAAATGCAATGTGGACACAACAGACGAATGAGTCGTCATTGTCAAATAAGCAAAACAATGAAAATGAACAAACAACAAGTAGTTTAATCACTGATAAATGTACATAACATTGAGAAGATGAAAAGCCCCACTTCTTCTTGTAAACAGTCTGTTTTATATGCCCAATGATATTTCTAAGGATAGCAGGTTTTCATATAGTGCATTACACTGACTTGCATCATGGTATTATAGTCGTACTTACGGCACATCCACCTGATCGGCTCAGTGCCCACAAAATGTCTGTGCTTCAGCTCCATAAACAGTGCTGCTGCTGCTGCCAGGGCTGCCTCCTCTTCTTCTCAGAGCCTCAACAATTGATTTGTTTACAGTACTCCCCTACAGCATTCATAATCAAAGTTTACACATCACTTCAGTGTGGATTAGCACAAGCACACATTTACTCTGAATTTACTGGATGTGAATGCAAAATACAAAATAAAATAATATAAGTATAGATTTAAATACTATATTTGAAGAAGAAATACCATTTTTACAATTACTATATTT
>KN512405.1:1353-19916 GCA_000787155.1 Scartelaos histophorus | reverse complement strand
CTTGAGGCCCGGGACAGTGGGGGACAGAGGGGGTGTGGAAGGGAGGGTGCAAGGAGGAGGGCTATTTTGGAACAGGCTTGGTCAGGGCAGGGAAACGTGACGCGTAACGCTGTGACACGGCCCTCGTGCGCCCCTGGGACCAGTCATGACAGCAGCAGACCCCAAAGAGCTCAACAGGAAGGCCTATGGCGGCAGAACAGGTGCACAAAGGTAAGTGCGCCAAAATGGACAATACAATTGGCAGTGACTGGCTAAATTGGGCATATAGAGCTTAGTAAGACCAATATATTAGGTATACATCTATAACATGCTTTCAGATATTTCACTGAACTATTCCCCAAGAATTGTCTGTGAGTTTCCATGCCATCTAGTGAAACATTCTTGTCACACAAGACACGGAAAACCAATGTTCAATAATTTCCATTATTTAATGGTCACAGTTGAGACACATGATATAAAAGAATATTTACAAGTATGATAGTTTAAAACACACACCCAACATTTGCTACTACCCAAGCATGCTCCCAAAAGTAGCAATGTACATAAAAAAGCCACAATAACATAAAAAAGGAGTAAAGTGCATGTATGACAGAAAACTCTGAAGCTCCACCAGTCAGAGGCACACCCCCAATGTGTACAAAAAGAAACTAACTACACCCACGTGGTAGAAGTTGTGCTACAGTCACTCACAGACACTGGCTAGATATAAAAACGTACAGCTCCTAAAATGTTACAATATAGCTCTTTACATCCTCAAAACATAGGATAAATTCCTCATCCTCACGCAACAGCAATACATACAATTTTATAGATTCAGTGGCATCCAAGAGAAGAGGGAACTGACTGAGTATTTCAGATTGAGATGGATATTCTAGAAATCAAGACTTAATGCGTGGGCAAGATTTGGTTTTTAGACTATGAGGTAATGTGCAGTCAAAGGAAAAATATATGACAAACAACATGCTTCGCAGCCAACTTCTCACATATTAAAAAAAAAAAAAAAACAATCCAAATTTGATGGTCCAGTTATGTCATTCTTAAAGACAGTTCATATGCTGCTTATAATGCAATATTGAGTCCAGGGTAACTTTGCAACTTTGTTTTAAAAGAAGAAATTGAACAGTGGCTACATTCTAATAAACATAAACAGCAACTAAGTGATACTGTAAACCAGCATTAGTATAAAAATTGGACCTGTGCCAAAATGGCCAAAAATGTCTAGATGTAAAATGATTGTTGCAGGTATAGATAATACACAGTGTTTTAACCCACAGAGATATTATTCATCATAGAGGCTCTTGGCAGATTTGCTGGAAAAAACATTAAACTTATTAAGGCAAGAGGCATTTGTTAATTTTGCTGATCAAGACCAGCACTGTAAAATGTATTACTAAATGCGTTGAATGCGTTTTACTCTACTTCATCAACCTCTTAAACTAGCTAAAACTACTCAAACAAATTCAATATGTTGAATTCCAGTAGTTTACCTCATGTAGATATAAATTTTGCAGTGGCTTTGCACTCCATTCTCTCACATAGACATTTTGACATAGAGGTTTTACATGGTGTGGTAAAGGGTGCCAGTTCTTTTTTTGAGCCTCCGTAGAGGGTGAGTCCGTCCGTACTGCTGCCTTGCTGTGGTGGGGTTTGGTCCTGGAGTGTCCTGTCCAGAGGGCACAGGTAGGCTGGAGGAGGGCGAAGGTTCAGGGGGGGTGTCACAAGTCTCTGAGGGTGGAGTGTGCTGGCTGGATAAGGAGGGTGAGTGGTGAACGCGCTGCTTTTTGGATTCATCACTGACCACTGTGTGGCCTGGGCGCTCTGAGCAGGAGGAAGGGGCCACACAGGAGCGGGTCAGCTCCCATTCACTCAGTTCATTGGCCAGCAGCTCCAGACAACCCAGCTTGGCCAGAGACGCAGAGCGCTTCATGAGAGAGGGAGGGGTGAGCCCTGCCTGTCGTATCCGGGCCTCCACCTCTCTCACCCTCCTCTGGATGCTGTTGCTCCGAGCCTGAGCCGCCTGCCGTACTTTACAAGCCTCTCCCACACTCACCTGCTGCAGGAAGGCCCCAAGCTCACACAGAGTCTCCCATGTCTCCCTCATTATAATGTCCCCTCCAAGAGCAGGACAGTCCCAGTCTGTGGCTGATTCAAACTCGGTGACGCCCTCCAGACACAGGAAGTTGACGGAGGAGAAGGGTGAGTGGGCAGTGTAGTGACTGGAGGTAGACAAAGACCTCTCAGCAGGCAGGACCTTGGCTCCTTTTGTGCTTTTATTGTTTTGACCCAGTCTGTGCAAGTCAGTGTCCTCCTCTTCCTGCTCCTCCTGCACCGGGCTGACCACTGTCACCTCAGGACAGAGAGAGGTGTCCTGTGCACTTGACCCCATCGCAGACGGGACACTGGCCGTGCGCCTCTGGGTCCAGCCTCCAGAAAGAGACGGAGGGGAGGAGGAGGGGGAAGGCACCTCTTGCTCCTGTCTCATTCTTTGCTCAAGCTGCCGTGTAACTCGCCGCACAGACCCTCTCGTCCAATCACTGTAGAGCAGCGGGGCAGCCTCCTCCTCCTCCTCTTTGTGTTTCACTTCCTCTTTTGGATTACCTGCTTCCTCTTGTGATAAAATATCTTCCTGCTTCAACTTGCTCACATCCAGGTCAGGCTTTGGAACTGTGGCCTGCACAGGAACAATCATTTCCTAAGTATTAGAAAAAGCACAAAGATGTTAAACCATTAATACGATTCATTAAGAAATGTCATGTTCAAACATCACCAGGGGCTGCACATGTTGTAAATGTAATTAAAAAAGAAATTGAAGAAGAAATCTCACCTTTTTCTTAATTTCATCTTTGTCTTCATTACTTGCGACATCTGGAGGCACCAACTGTTCCTCTTTTTTCACAGCAGTCTTGCTATCTTTAGTCATGCCCTTGAACTTTTCCCTGGCACTGAAGAAGTTGATGTGGTCAGCACTGTGGACAAACAACGCTTCGTCGTCCTGAGGAATGGCACTAGGGAAGCTGATAAAACTGGAGGGGGGTGTGTGTACTGCCAAAGACAACGCACACAAGTGTTGCTCAAAGTCTGTGTTTTTGACAGGCACTGCCACGGACACACACTTGGGTCCTAGTTGCGAGGCAGGAGTTCGAATGGCGAAAGGCTGAGGCACTGACACTGGCAACGGTTTGACCATGGGACACAACACCACCGGCACCTTGACCAACTCGTCTTCACAGAGTGGGGTGGGGGACGGGGCAGGGGAAGGTGGCAGGTTGTGCAGCAGGGGAGGGGGCTGAGGTTGGCCTAAAGGGACACACTGTGCTATCATGGATACGCCTGTGGAGGGGGGTATGACTGTGGCCGCTCTAGGCTGGGACAGAGAAGGTGATGAAGGGCACTCGTCACCACCACATACACCGTTGGACAGGGGGGGAGATGGGGGACAAGGAGAGGTGCAGGGGGAGGACTGCCTCATCTGGGATGCCTGAGACTGGACTTGGAGGGTTTTTGTTGATAAAGTGGGAAGTCCGTCAGCAGAGGAGGAGCTCTGTTTGGACTTGGGGTTGGTCTGGCTGGAGGAGGGTTTAACAGTGTTGGGTGGGGCTCCCAGAGACTCCAGCAGCTCTTTGACGGACGGCCCGGAGGAGGGGGTCTGGTTATGGGGATCAGAGCGGCCTAGGCTGTTGGGCTGAGCCAAAGATTTGGATAAAGGTTCGTGGTGCTCAGAGAGGTCACTGTCGGAGTGAGAACGCCAAAGTTTGTTGTGCCTTTGTTTGCTGCAAAAGAGGAATCAGAAAACATTTAATTTACCTTATTATTTCAATTCAGCATCTGAGGCTACACTTTTCATTCACTTAAATTATCGGTCGGTATTTTGTTTTGTCTCTATAAACTGACAATGAAGTTTGGAAAATAAATATCCAAGTTTATTCCAATCAAGGTTATTTTTCTGAAGTCAAGTTTTTTTAGCAAGAATATATAGTTTTGTAATGTTTGTTTACATGTTTATGTTTACCTGGCCACAAGAATGCCCTGATATTCCTCTAGCTGCCTCATGAACGAAGGGTTGGGCTTGGTCACAGTTCGTCGCTCTTTGACATAATCAAAAGCCTTGTTCAGGTCCCAGCCGTACTCTTTCATGGCGTATGCGATCACTGTGGCAGCAGAGCGACTTATCCCCATTTTACAGTGCACCAGACATTTGGAGCCAGCTTTCCTGTAGGGGGCAGCAACAAGGACATCAGAAAAGCACTAGTATTTGACTACAGGAAAATTCTCAGATTAATTGCGCTACATAAGGTAGTTTTACCACTAGATACTCCAAATAGTAGTATTCATGAAAAAAGTTAAAATTACTTTTAAAAATTATTTTATTGATGAAAACAATAGCATGGTATGTTTAGATTTAGTTTTCTACATAAAAAACTAAAAGAAAATGTTTCGTTCAAACTTATCTGGATGAATACTGGAGTAACACAATTTACATTTACAATACATTTGGAAAACAGATTTGATCCTACTCTACTTCAAAACTAGATATCTTGGAAATAAATGTAAAAAAAAAAAACAAATAAATAAATAAATAACGCACTTGGCCCTTGCGATAAACTTATATGTGTCATTCCAATAAGCCAGAAGGTCAGTGGCCTCCTCATCATAAACACGGATGTTGTGGTATTCAAACAAGCCGGGGAAGAAGTTGTCAATCTCTCTTGTTACATTCAGGATGTACTGAACTCTGTTGGAAAATACACAGAGGACTATGTAAACCATTTAAGAAAAAGACAATTTATTTTTACAAGATAGTAACTGTGGCTGAATTGTTTTTGTACTTACCCACTGTTCTGCAACTCCTCCAAATTGGATGCATTCCACTCTGATCCCTGTAGAAACATACAACAATTTGACGCAATTCTTTTCAACAAATAAACTCTGCACCCAAGATTTCGTGTCTCAACAAATTTGAACTCACCAAGAAAACATGGTCAAATATTTCTGTTGGACTGTCCATCTGTCTCAGGATTATGATCATCTCATTGTCAATGAACTCTTTAAACTCACGGAGGTTGCATGTCATGCTCATCTCCAGCTCTGTTCGGATCTAAATCAGACATAAAACAAAGACCAAATTAAAATACAATGTAAAAACATACAACAACATTATTATGTTTTGCATTTGACACTGAATATGTTTTAATATCTGACCTCTTTGCTGGTGACATTTTCCAGATCCTTTTGCATCATGATTTCCCTCAAACTGGTCTTAATTTGTCGCTCTGTCCGCTCTCGTTCAGTTGGTCTGCCAAAAATGCATTTATTTAAAAAAATAAGTATTTTTTTATTTTTTTATTTTTTATTTTTTGGCCTATTGTTCTATTTATCTGCATATAATTTGAATGACCTGTAGCAGTCATAGCCTTGATATGATGAATATGGCATTAAAAAGGGGCACTGTGTAACTTTTCTGGTCGAAGGTCCACTACCTACTTGTCTCCATGGAGATGTTACTGCTTTGGATAGAATGTGCCGCAATATGGCATTCAGCTTGACCATTTCCATAAAAATAAGCGTATGACAACACCAAGCTAAGTTACAGGTCAGATATATGAAGAAATGACCTCATTCACTAAGAATGCATTTTTGAGCATTAAAAACAAGCTTAATTGAATGAATGCAAGATGAAAATGCTTAATGGTATACCTTAAGAATATTCCAATATACCTTTTCAAGTTTAACAAAGACTTACACATCGGAGAAGAGGACAGGCGAATCGGCACGATGAGACTCGACATCCTGCATGGCATTCCATTCGTTGATGCGCGCTTGGTCAGAGGAGACCCGGCTCTGGTAATAGCTCACCCACGTGAGGAACAGGCTCCCCGGGAAGTAGTTGTGACAGCGGGCCACCTCACAGGCTTTGTGGAGGGACTGCAGAGCAGACCTGGATCGAGCAAGTTAAAATACAAACGTGAGATCATTCAGTGTGGTTTGTACGTAGAATGTACTTAATTATTATTATATTATTATATTAACAGAGTAGGGAAATGTCTTGAATTAAACAGGATGACTGATTAGATAGACGAATGAAATAAACATATTTTCAAACATGTTCAGTTGTGTAGCCTTCTGGTTTATCTAGGAATCTTGCATTTTCAAAACTGCTATACAGAATTTAATTAAATATACCATATATAATATCATATGTATTACGCACATATTTTTAATTTTCTTCTTCCATGTCATCAAGTATTTCAGGACTAAACCAGTTCTAACGCCTTTCTAAATTACAGTCATCTAATGACAAAATATATTTCAAGTAGAATTTAAATCCCCAAAACTGAAAAATAACACATTTATAAATCTTTATCAAGGGCTTCTGTAGTAAACAAGCGCAAAACTTGTCACACAATAAATTGCAATAGTATTTATTTTGACACAGCTCATTGCCTCATATTACATTTCACAGTACAAGCAGTTCCTTATGTCATTGTGATTGGCTATATTACCTAATACACTTGTGCTATATTGTACTGTGACATAGTCTGTTCAGTACATGAGGCATCGGTGTGAAAGTCCATGAATAATATAAGAATAGCTGTAGGTCATGTGATAGCCGACTCACCACATCGCCTGCACTGACACAGGTTTGAAGACGTGGATTTTGTTATCAGTCGAGACACTGAAACCACTGTGAGCAAAAAGACACAAAGAGGGCCATGATGAACACTTCAGAAAAGTTTTACTTTTGTTGAACACTTTTGATATGGTCTTACCCATCTCCATCCAGGTGAATCAACGTGTCACTCCACAAAGGCAGCACCATTCCTACAGAGCATGAGCTGTAAACAGAAGAAAATGTAAATAGTTAAAACCAAAACACTATGCATACTTTTAGCCATGTTTAATGTATGTCGTGTGACTCTTCAAAGTAAAAATATGGAACTTATATAAGATAGATAAGTATGGTACACACAATGACAATATGAAAATGTCTATGTTAAATTGTCTAGACCTCCAGTACTCGTATCATGCTCTGCAGTTTTGAACCTTAAGAGTTGAAATGTTTTAAAACAATATAAAAATGAACAAAATATAAAATAATAAGCCACATGTGCCAAAAATAATAATTAGATAATTCGACTAAGCCAGTGTGACATTGCACTTGGCTCCACTCAAATGAAACTTGCAATGCTAGTGGTTACACGGGCAAAATTGAATAGTGAAACAAATCTCAAAATCTCAAAATAATGTAGAGCGGGTTAATACGAACATGTTAAGACCAAAATGACGAGGGTCACAGCAGCGGTTACAAAGAGAGGGGGTGGCAATATTCCAATTTAAGAGCAAGTGTAAGAAGGAGCTGAAAGAGCTCACTTGCAAACTTCCTATTTGAAACGTGACGGCTAGCGCCTTATCTAGGTATGTCCATTTATATATGCAGTCTATGATTATCAGCTCAACAGAAAAGTATATATCAAAATAACACAATATCTTTATTGCAATAATAGCAATGTTTGGTTTTGGTTTGGCAACATTGCCCAAGTAAGGGGCTCCTCACCTGTCGATGGGGCTGAAGTCCATCCCCAGCACAACGCTCTCCTCTGTGTCCTGGCGTCCGTTTGTGGACACAACAACCATGTACCGAGTGATCTGAGGGTGCACACTTTCCAATCTGACAGCCTAACAAACAGGAAAACGTAAATCTCTTAACTCAAGGCACTGGACATAATTTGTGAATGCAAGTTTGAATACCAGTTTGATGTTGTCCTCCGGCCTAAGGAGGGTAAACATGGTTTGAAGATGCTGCTGAATGTCTCCTGTAAAAAACAAAACAATGACTGGATAGTTGTAAAAACACAAAACTCTATACTGCTTTTCCATTTTTCCATTTAGATGTAAATATTCAGTCTAAAGCTGGAGATGTGGATTTGAAAGATATTTGTATGTTGTTATAAAGTGTGTTTTTACAAGATCTGGTATGACTACAATATTGCCAAAGATGGAAGATTTTACATAGATTATGATGACATTTCTTTGTTATACCTTTCAGTGTGGGGTGTTTTGGTAACAAGGACCATATTGCTGTATTGTTATGACCAGATTGCTCACCTGCATGTTTGCTGCGGAGTTGGGTGAAGCGTGAGCCTGCTGAAGGAGAGGAGCCATTTCCCCGAGGTAAGAAGAGAGCAGCTCCTTTGACTGTCAGGAAACTTTCACTGATGCTAAACAGAAAAAATAAAGGGAAAATGTATCATTGGCTATGTAGCATGTGGCCTGTTCTACAATGAAAAACCACAACATAAACTAAAGGATTTGGTCTTCATAAAGGAGCTTTAATCTTTTTGCATTGCTCCTTAATCCATAAAGCAACAACCAAGACAAACTTCTTAAGCAAACAGTAATTACATCATTTATAAGCTCGAGGCAGCCAACCAGGTCCAATAATGCATCTGGCTTAACTGTACTGGACATAGTTATGAAATAACAGCAGTCTACCATAGGCATAACAATTTCATGCTCATTCCATGTAATGGAAAATGTATTAATTTAATAGTTTATTGTACATTTTTTATTGTACAATATTGTTATATTGTCTAATTAGAATTATATGGCATGCACAAAGCAGCTTGGATGAACTGCTCAGAATAATAATTACATAATGAACTTGGACTATGCATGAAGCATTTCTTCAATTTTTGTGCCACGCTGGCATTTTACTTGATCAACTTTGAAAACTGGCCAGAGTTCATGAAGAAAGAATTTTGAATTTTGCTTCCTTCCTCTATCTGTCATAATGTTTTTCTGAAGCAAAAGCTTTAGTCTGACTCATTCAAATCCATTTAGGGGGACAGTGTGTACCAGCGTGCCAACTTCTCAGACATGACAAAGAGACAGGATGCAAATAAAAGCATTTCATTTTTAACATCTTACTAAACGTGGATGGGACTACTATCACTCACATCCTTATGCAACATCATGAGAAACTACATGCCTGCAATGTAACTCATCAGCCAAAAGACCAGCGCAAAGACATCAGAGGTCGGTAAACAAAAACATGCTCAAATCAATGCTTAGTTAGCGTATCCGCAATTTCAGTAGACAAGAAGTTATTAGCGTATCCGCTGTTTTGGTTAACCCCGTTTACTTAACTTACAGATCGTCTATCTCCCCTTGTGAAAATACGGAGTTGTCGGTAAAATATGGCATCTTCCCAACCCCGCAGGAGACGCAGAAACATCCGGCTGAAGCGCTCCGAGAGGCGGGCACGACACCGGGAGGCATCTCTGCACCGGAGCCGAGAGGATGGAGTTCGTAATGGCAGACTATAGCTATATCATCTAAATGTTAGCAACAAAAAGCGTCACTTTAGGCCCAGAGCTTTCTACAAACGTAAATGAAATTTCCACACACAGAAGCTAATAAAAATATGTTCAGGCTACAATAATGTGCGACGGTGGGCAGGTGCGCCCAGACTTGTGTCCCATTTGTCTGCAGAGCGCTGCGCCTCATCCACATAAAGCAGTGCGCTGGGGGCGGGCCGAGCGCACACGAGCTCCAATGGGCAACGCGCCAATGGGCCAGACGCATGACAACAAGAAAACAACTCTGGGTCAGCTACACACTGACAGTAATGTAACTTAATGAACAAACCGCAACTGGTTAACTTAAACTTCAAAGTAAGGGTTATATTGATTTATATTCTGCTACAAAGCCTTTTATTTATTACTTTTATTAAAATTGTATTACCATTCTTTTTGCAGGTTGCCACTTACAACAACAGTTCTCACATTGTAACTTGTGTAATTACCCTTGAGGGTCAATAAAGTTTGTCTGAGCCTAAATATGATAATTACTATTCAAAGCCAAAGTTTAAGGGCCAAAGGGCCAATTCTCAATTAAACTATTAGAAAACCAGCTTCTTCACATTTTGAATAACAGAGTAGAGCTATATGTTTTTAATATACAGAAAATTAGCTAGATCAGGTATTGGCTTCCAGATCAGTTCAGCTGACGGTTGGACACTTAAGTGCTACAGTGATCATAGTGACTATTTACTAGTCGTCTAGTAAAAAGCCACTATTTGAGTCTAATAATGTTGACATTGGGTACACTTAAAGAATCCTATTGAAAACAGTATCAGAGATGAAAAAGATGGATTGATACATCCTTTGGAGTGACATCAAGTCATCAAGAATTTCAACAATGGCAATGTCAACTGCTAATTAAGGCTTATTTGAAATCACTAAAGTGGTTCGTTTATGAATGTAATGCTTAACATTCCAACGTTTGCCAAAAAATTGTTAAACAACCCATGACCTAAATTATAAAATAGTCTTCAATGAATTCCACATCTGGTCCCTAACCCTAACCCAAGGCCCATTCATACTTCATAAGAACATACACTGTAACACTGTAAATTTTACACTGCATCAGATTATTAAATTAAAATCTTTTGCTTAAATAAACTCAGCTTTAGAACATATAACCCACATAAGAGCCACATCAGCCCGTTTGAGATTATAATGTGTTTAATGCAGCTTTGCGCACATTATTTGACATTTTATGATGTACACAACTCTTTTTCGAGATACTCATAGTTGCCCTCTCTCCAACTGGGAAAGTGCCTTTCTGAAACAGGAACACACATCAAATTTGAAAATCAGTACAGGAAATTAGCAATAATTATTGCATTTTTTCTCTTACAAGACGAGACTGATCGTGTTTTCCTGTAGAGATGTTCCGACACTTTAATTGAAACTAAATTGAAACTAAATTTTGTATTAAAACTACATAGAACTGGATTCGTATGACCAATAAAGCCTACAAATGGAAGCCTGATAAGTTAAACTTTAACATGTTCCAATGGCATATTCCTGGATTTCAGACAATCAATTCCATCCTGATTTGAAGGATTTGTGAGAACTCAGAGGCCTGCATGTAATACTGATCTGAATTGCTTGATTATTATGACCACGGAGATGGTTGCCAAGCTTAAAACCTGAATCCCTTGAACATGTTTAAAAAAGAACATTGATGACGATGCAACAATAACATGGATTTCCCTAATTATCATATGTTTTTCTTATGGTTAGTTCCTACTCAGAAGATTGTATTGTTTGTCTTTTATTTACCAGTAGCAAAAGTTGTAACAAACTTTATTTCACCCCAGCAACTCCACAGAGGGGTGCTTGTATTAAGAGCCGAGGTCACGCACACTCTCGTATCACGTGTGTATGGGGCAGCCACAGAAACATGGCCTTCTGGGAAATTTCTCACTGCTCCACACAGACACCTGACACCTAATTTAGCTCTTCTGCCAGTAACACTGAGCAACAACAAAAACAACAACACAACAACGGAAAAAAAGGTTGTGAAATCAAAATTCAGACTGCTGCTGGGAGGAGCCTCCTGTTTCCAGTTTATGGGTTTGATTTCAAAGTGGTGAAGATATGGGCCAGAGTGTCTTGCTAAACCACAACAAACAACGAGGTGTTTATCTGCTACTGTAGGTATTACTACACATTTATTATTGCTTAGAAAAAAAAACTACTCATAAGATTTGGCTTTGATTTCTGTAGTTTTTTTTTATCCATACTTGACCTAAACACACAGTCTTTACTGGACCCACTTCATAACCACTACAATGGATTTATACAGATAATACAGAGGACTCAGCACATACCTCTGCATAGATCTACATGTGTTTATGCCTCTGCATAGATCTACTACATGTGTTTATGCATAAAATGTCTTTGCTATTAAAATAAAAGCCCTCTTTGGATTGTAGCCAATAGAGATTAAATCAGTTAAACATGGCTAAGAAGTCTATATGATTGTTAAAGGCCTTATAGCTAAAAAAATCTAACAAATAATGAATAATGTAAAATTTTCTCTTGAACTTCAGCTTCAGAATCCAGCTTCAGGCACTATATCTGTAACAGGAGATAGGACTGGTGATTACATATTACTTTACATATTACTTCATAATGTCTTGAGCTTGTGTCCTAATTTACAACATCGTGCATCAATTTGATCAGTGTCTGTCATTCCAGTTTGGGGATATTTATACACAAAGAAGTCAAATGTGATCTACTAGGATCACCTATGAATGACAGCGTGTGTGCGTTATAAAACAAAAGCATTATCAGATCTCCTCACAGTGCGTCAGTGACGTCTGCATACATAGTCTTTAATCAGCAGCAGAGGAGACTTAAGCATCTCTTCGAACCACCACCTGTGTTTGAGAGTGACGTTAGCGCTGTGACGGCTGAGACTCACGCATTTCCATCAGATCAAACAAGCTATGAAAAAAACAACTCTGCGTCATCACAATTACACAATCAAGAGACAGGATCTGCTGAAGTTACACATAGAACTATCTCTGCACTAAAGTGGTGGGTGCAAAGCTGTGGTCTGAGTCTGTGATGATGACTGTTTTGTGAATCAGTGCTTTTCTATGATGTTCTATGCTCCAATGCAGGCAATGCAACTGCAGCAAGGAATGTCATATCATAATTTGGCGTTTATTGTGAAGATATTATCAAGGATTATTGACAGCTATTTTTCACCATCCACTTCTCTTACTCTCCATCATCATGTAAAATATACATGAATTGTGACTAAATCAAAATTGTAACCTCTAAGAGAACTAACCACCCTCCAATAGGACAATTTGCATGCCTTCTTATTAGTTATTTTGATGGACAGATGATCGATTTGATGTAACCAGGCTTTCAGTCACTAAGTATTGAGTTGCTATATTAAAATGTTTCTGCAATATGACAATACATTTATTTGTGAAAGGGCCCTTCTAAATCATTAATCCATCTGCTGAACTGGATTATTAAAATCAACCTACTTAGAAATAAGAATTACATTAAAAAAATCTATTCTAAATGAAAAAAATAAGAATTGCATTACAATCTCGATGTTGAGCATATGCTTACATTTGTAAATACATTGCTGTATACAGGAAAAGGCAAGTGAAAAACAGTGATTCAAATGTAATGGTGCATGAAGATATTATGAATTAACAATGACCCAATCTTACCTTCTATTAAATTCAACAATACAATAATAATATTACCATCAATCAAAACAGTGCCTCAATCAGCGGTTATCATTGAGTCCGCACGCTCCCAGCCTCAGTGTGTGAATATGGGCTTTGATTCCAGCTGCACAAATACAGACAGGCTCAGGGTTCATACAGTTCTAAGGGCCAGACAGACCGGGTTTAGGAGGGGCTCAAGACTGTCCTGGGTCCAACACTGCCCCACCCTCACCCCAAACCTGCACTTCTAACTACAACTGACAGTCTTGTATAGTTAACTTATACAGTACACTGCTATGTAATGCATCTACTTCCTCTAGTATAACTACCATTTTAAATTTGTCGTGTTTAGAATTTTAAGAATACCTTTAAAAATGTCTTCATAACTTTGTAATACCTTTATGATACCTAAAATGGATAAGACATCAGGTAGGTCAAAAATATGTATATCTTTCCACCTCAGGTAGAACTAACCTTGTGAAGTAGGTGGTGTGACGCCCTCTACTGACCAATCAACAAAACTGACAAAACATGCTTTGCAAAGCTTTTTCACACTACTAGATTAAGAGCAAACAGACAGAAGTTTAAAGAGGCCATACACTATTTTCTGATCTATGTTACAGTGTTATTTCCTCATCACAAACATACCCGGACATGCGTTGTTTCATTCACACAAACCCTTATTTAGGCTTCCTCTCTCAAACAGAAAACACTGTTCAACCTTGTCATGTCATGCAATAGAGGAAGTGCTCCACTGTGTTTTTAAACTCCACACACCCTTACTAGAATAACTTGAATGATTTCAGTCCCTACTAAACAAAAAGGTAACTTCATGTGAAAACTACTGCTTCATGACATCATAAGGTGGAACAGAGCATTTTGAGCTTGGGAGATGTAGACAACAACTACAAAAATAAACAATGAAACAAAACACAACTCTGGCTGTGTCTATGATGAGAAACATAACAACATTAAAACATGTCTCAAAGCTCACAAAAGCCCATCTTGCATGATATGTCCCTTTTAAGATCAAAGCTGCTTTGGGTGCAGAGAAAAGAAACCCAGCAGGAAGTACAATTGAAGTGTTGATGAGAACTGAGTTACAGAATGAGTTGTAACAGAAGGTCCAAAAAACAAGACGGACCATATTCCAGCCCCCACCTCAGCACTTCAGGCGCAGGAAACCGCAAGCAGCCTCTAACAGTGCATACATAATATATACAAGCTCCAGGTAAATCGACAAGCATGGGGCAAGAAAAAAAAAAAAAACATAAAAGTTGTGAGTGAACAATACAAAGGGGATAAAATTGATTTTTTTCCTTGCCACTTTTAAATCCTGTCTTATGTGATACTCTGGTAATGCTAACAATGGAGATTCAACCAAGGGGGAGCCGAGGTCTTTTGCCTTACCTTCTTGGCTGTGAACGTCGGTCATCCTCCCCACTGCCGGACTCCTAAAAAGCAAAACAAAATGCAATGTGAAATAGCTGACGAGCATAATGGGTGAATCATACTTCTAAACAGTGAAATACCATTTTAAACACAGGCATTTATGAAATCATCAATAACTCTTTTTATGAATTAGCATATGCCCTATTCATTCCAATATCAATTAGTATTTGAAAAAAGGTTTTTGTGCAGTGCTATAGAAAGTAATATGTCCAGTGGTTTGCTAAATTATTGCATAATCCAGCATATATTGCGGGGACAACCTGTCACAGGGCATTAGAATATTAGACACAAGACCTCATAATGGCTCCAAAATAAGATCTTTTAAGTATAATGCACACCAGCCCACAATACTGTAAAGGTGATTTTGTTTCCAATCCATACACAAAACTTGTTGACTACAGTCTGGCATAAGACTACAATCATGTTTTAGACAGACAAAGTGTTTTGCATGTATGAAAAGATCAGAGGAGGTTTCCAAAGACTATGGAAATTATGAGTGTCAGTGACTAAACAGAGAATGTCTACAGTTTCATTTACAAGTTTCGGTCAAGACTCAAGAGCAGGCTAGAGGGTTGCATTTAAGCAAAATTGTCATGGTAATTATTATATTGACTTATTGTTCAATATATGAAAGTTGGATCATTATACCGGTATATATTTTGCAGCTGAATATTTATCGCATGCATGTTTTCTTTGGAATAAGGGGAGATGTATATATAAGAAGGGTGTAATATAAGATTGAGGGTAGAGGGCAGAGGGTAGAAAAAGTTAAAAGTATTGCTTAATTTTTTGATTTATTTGTTGTGATTTATTCAGTGGCATAAACTAGTTTAAGCTCAATCACTATGCGACAATAGCAGAAAATAAAACTTATACTTTTTTTGCAGAAATATGCAGCATTAGGATATACAAATCCACAATGTGAATCAAATGTAATTGGTATTCACAAATAGCTCGTCTTTGAGAACCAACATATCACTACTACTAATAAAGAGACTGATGCCGTAATGATTTTTTATTTCGCTTTTCAATATAGATCAATAATTTAAATTACCAAATTAATTAAAAAAAATGTATTTTAAATTAAATTAATGTATTGTAGTGTCAAACTATAGCCTTATTTGAGGGAGTCAGTGAATAAGCACATTTTGAAGCATCATATGACACCAAAAGCAGGAGACAGACGTGTGTTTCTCTTATCACTGTGGGAGCTGAACACAGCTGCAGTTTGACAAGAAAACATTAAATCTTTCAGCACACGACCTCACCCGGCTGCATATCTTCTATAGCTTCTCTATGATTGCCACTGTGATCTGGCTCTACTCCATCCATACAATGTGGTTATGAACACAAAATCAACTACTTGGATTTGTGTAAAAGTTTAAGGATTCAAAAATAAAATGGAATCCTGGTTAATCAATAGACTTGGCTTTGGTGTGAACGTTTTTATCAAGATTAGGAATACTTCTGTGACTTCTGTGACAAGGCAAAAAACATACACAGATAGATACAAGCAAAATGTTGAATTGAAATGAGTCATAATTAATCATGGTTCGATCAGTACTGTTTCAGTTCACAGCATCTTTGTTTTCACATGGACTGCCACCTCAGTTAAAATATAATACATATAAAATATTTTTGAAGGAATTGCATTACTCAGATAAACACAAAACAAGATAAATTGGAAAGCTACATTAAACATTGCAGTCCACAGATGTATTCAAGTTTTATTAGATTTAGGGTAAGGATTAAATTAACTAAACTAAACCTTATTGTCATTATTACACTGATACCTGCAAGTAAAATTTACATGGAAGTAGTTCTATTTACAGACAGAAGGGTAATGTCATTACTGCCTGCTGCATTGAGACACACCTTTAAAAGCAGGATGGAAAGAGGAGGGCTTAACGAATGGAAAAATCATTTGGAAGAAATACAAAACATCTCCCCATTCCATGATTGCTTTGACTATGAAAACTATAGTCAACTGCCCTGTATATTTGCATTGTATTTAAATGAATATAATAGGAGCACAAGCATCCTTATTGTGCTTCAGAATGTACTGCATTTGACATTGGTAGGACTATTGAAATTGGCTTATTTTAAGTTGGTGTAATTAAAGGCAGCAACTACATTGACACTGCAAGCGTGAGAAAACATGAATTGTTGCTAAAATGGAAAAATAATCATTATTAAGATGAATCCTGTTGTTGTGTCCTTGGGCAAGACACTTAACCTACCTCGCCCCTAATGTCTGCAGACACTGCTGTATGAATGTGTGTGTGAATGGGTGAGTGGTTCCTTGTTGTAAAGCACTTTGAGTGCTTTGAAGGCGGAAAAGAGCACTATATGTGATTTAACATTTAAACTAATCATCAAATAACTCAACTCATCTAATAATATCCCACTATCTCAAAACAACAGAAGCAATGTTATCATTTTGTTTGTTTGTTGTTTGTTTGTGTTATTGAAAGCCTATAAGAAAACATGTATCATTGCTTTTATCAACTTATTTGAATATCCCAAATAAAGTAATGACAAAATTCAAAACGTGGTGGACTGAACCACAGTGTGTATTTCTATATGCAGTAAATGAGTAGGCCTATGACTCTCACTGATGGAGTTCCCATTTGAAAAAAACAAACAAAACAAAACAGCACAGACAGAGCCGCAACAGGAAACCACCTGCCAGTGTTTTGCATGAGCTCCTCCACGGCTTCCTTTTGCAAAAACATCGACACGTAGACCAGATATGACCGGTATTCAACACTATGCACAATCTGTACACAGACAACACACGTTTACTGGGATGTTTGCATTCCCAGACAACGTACATAACACAGGAGAAGTTATATTCATATCTGCTACAAGGTGATTATTAAGAGCAGAAAAATGCTTATAGCTGTTTGTTTGACAAGAATAATGTATGAATTTGCAGTCGTTGAATAAAACAGAAATGAGGTATGTTAGTGGAATAAAAAAATCTAAATAGAGCAATATGATCAGATATTTTGCGATATTTTGGAAAATTTTAGACGGAAATCTTCTGCAGCAGCAAAGCACAGGATAGCCTAGAAGACTGTACGGCTGCTTAATCAATATTAACACTTAAAGACGAAATCAAACGTTTACCACTAAAATAATTTGATTTTATTATCAATAAAAAGTCGATATTATAGTGATCGGCTACAATTCACGCATGCGCAGGACCACAAAGGCAAGGCACTTTATGACACTCAGTCACCGATTAAAAACGCTGCACAAATCAAAATTTAAATGATCGTGTACATTAGCCAAATATCAGTGCAATGTTGGGATTGATGTCTGCTTTATAGAGCGTTGATAAAGACCATACTAACCGAAACACAGGGGCTGGAGCTGGTGCTGGGGGTCGGTGAACGCTGCACGGTAACCAGCGCCATTCATCGACCGGGAAGCGGACACCTGAGGGCAAGCCACGGCGCAGAGACGAGCATACTGGTCCCGTGGAGGAGAAACTCCAACCGACCCCGGGCTGTGTGTCTTTGTCGGCGTTTTCCTCCTCCTTTCTGGTCGCTCCAGTCTGTTTGACTACTCCCCGGCTGTTTCCTCTGGTCACGTCTGTTGCGCATGCGTACTTACTTCGAGCAGGTCAATCCTGATTAACTGTGTGTGTGCCGGAGGTCAACAATACTGTTGGTTCACAAATGATTCAGTAGTACAGGCATCCTGTGAGATAGGCACAATAACTATCTGTGAGCAGTACCCTGTGTCATACGCTTTGTTCTGGGGTATATCATTTTAGCAACTTGTCCACAGGCCCGGGTCTACAGGGATGCAAATGGGTGCCCTAATTTAACGGTGTTTGCGCACAAATAATGACACTTAATGGAAGATCACGAAATCATGACATTTTAGTGAAAGGTAAAAACATCAAGTCACCTAGCTACGCACAGCTAAAATACATGTTTTAAGCCATTACACAATTCATTTGAATGAAAACGAGTTCTCGTCAAGCTCCTTTCTTCCACCACTAGAGTGCAGCATTCGCCTTTATTAAAAAAGAAAAAATAAAAAAAAAAAAAAA
>KN512403.1:2386-21522 GCA_000787155.1 Scartelaos histophorus | reverse complement strand
TCAATATCGTGCAGCCCTAATGGAGATAGAACTAGACCACGTTACAGGTCTGATCTGTGGAGGCAGAACCCCACTCACAGAATGCCTGTTTTTTTGAGCAATAAAAACCACCTGTGATTGAATTAATTTCAGGTAGATCTGTTTAATGTCATATTGTGGCCCATTTTAAGCAGAGCAATGATGTATTCATAGAAACAAGAAGGTGACAGACCCCCAACTGCACCTTTGAGTACAGGATCCATACCTCAATGACCCAGCTGTGCACTCCAGAGCTGAATCCTTCTCGGGCAAGAACAGCAGAGTAGGGCTCAAATCTCTCGGGATGGTCCAGAACACATGGAGCCTCTGGGCCCTTAGCAGCAGGAGAAAAGTGGGCAATATTCAGAGTAAAAGGTACAGTCAGGCCCTGTCCCGCTGTCCTGGCATCTAGAGTCACTGGACCTACAAAAAGACGTCAATCAAACAGACTGGAGGCAGGAGGGTGGAGTTACAATTTTAGACGACTTACTGTAGAGGGCGCTGTGTTTCATCTTATTCCAAACTGAGAATTTAAGATTGCCCAGATGTTTCGCCACATTCATGAGAAAAGTTGTCTTTGGCTTTTTCATATCAGCGCAATGTCTTGAATTTAAATGAAAAAAGTTCAACAAGTGTTTAAGACAATTCAGTTTATTTCAGTAATAATATTTATAATAATAATGAGTTATTATGTTATATTCATACTGTAGAATAATACATTTGATTTGTATTAATAAAGTACTCATCATATCAAAATCATATATACTAATACCTAAAATCCCCATTTTACTTAGTTTAAACTAAATTGCTAAAATCTATTGACTTTTCCACAACTGTACACTTAATTGTCAATTAAATAGAAGTAAGATTTGAAACATTATCTTAGCTGTGAACCATTTGACCACACTTCTGTTCTTTGTCAAGGTCACATAAATAAATAATAAGTAAACATACACACTGTACCTTTTATTGGGCACTTGATAGTCCTGTAGAAGACAAATGTTGGGTATTAAAACATGATAATACTTAAAGACGCTTTATGAAACTTTTATATAGAGATGTCAGTGCTTTGCCTGTAAAGTTTCCACCCTGCTCACAGTAAGAACAGCTCTTTTTTCAGGTATTTTTAGCAATAAAACTGTTTAATGCCGATTCCAGTCAAAGCAATGACATCTCCATGGAGAAAATTAGACAATGGACCCTCCATCCTAAAAGTTACACATTTCTCCCCTTAAGACTTTGATTTTACATTTACCTTTAAAAACTGGGACCCATCACCGCCTGCATCTAGTTCAGCTTCAGTCAGCTGAATCCTCTCCTCCAGGGACATGACGAGTTCATCCATGAGTTTGGTTTGCTCTTGTAATTCTTGTAACTTTTTATCTTTGTCCTGTTTCAATAAAAGCAATCTGTTTGCTTCCTCCTTCTGTAACATTTGGTGGAGCTGTTCAAACTCTCTCTTTATTTGCTCCTCTGCAAGGTCTGCTATACCCTGTATAAAAAACAACATCACAATCACATATTCATATTTTACATAAATGCTAATGTAGACCTACCTGGTTGTGTTTGGAAACTTGCTGATAGTTTTGAGTCTCTTTGTCAATGACAGTCATCTTTTGCCTCAGCTTGTTTAGTGAGGTACTCAGCTCACCCTAGTGGACAGAATGAATAGTGCCAATATGAGAATTATAACTACAGCAAGTAGGCTGGAGAATGTATAACCAAAAGATGCATGTCTAGTCATCTCTTTGCACCTAACTAAAATCATTATATTATGCCATACATTTATTACATATATTTAAATGTTCCAGGCAATCAGGAACATCTCCATGGAGACAAGGTCCCCAGGCCCTTCACAGCAGTTGCTACATCTGTAGTGCAATAACAAACACTTAAAAATGCCTTTATTTCAGACCGTTTTTTGGTTGAAAACTTATGTGATGTGACTTTGTGGGCTAATATACTATTTACAATATATTTGCTTCCTTAACTCTTGCTTTAAAGATAGAGCAACTCCAAGTATTTTAGGATTAGCAGAAGGTGGCATCTGTTTGAACAACAAAATCAATATAAATATGGGGTACTTCCTTGTTTAAAAAAGCTCTCATTGGTCACATGCCACATGCTGATAGAGAGAAGCCTATACAAACTCATCAGGATGCAAAGTGGGTGGCTAAATTAGAAGAGCATGGCAGTAATTTGGCCTCTCAGTGCTACTGTTTGGTTTGAGATGGTGTCCAAGGGATGTTACTTTCAGCAAAAGTGCTGGGTTTGTGTATACAGTCCCAGCAGGGCCTAAGCTCCTCTTTCTCTTGGAGTTATGCAGATCATGTCAGACAGTGGTGGGTGGCAGATGACAGGATTCAGACTTGTCAAGGACTTCCTTAAGTGCATCAAGATTGAGTCTTTTAAAAACAAATTGTCGAGATTTCAGTGAAAGTTTAAAAAAAATCTATAACAGAAATAAAGCGTTCCATTTACCCACAAGGCCACAGTATAAATCGAGAAAAATGTTAGCAAAGCTCACTAAACTTAAGCACTATAATGACGATAAGATAAATCAGCACGTTACACCTTATAATTTTCTATGTTGGATGGCAACATTCTCAGAGAAAGGTATAGTCTGAAATACACAAAACAGCTTGTGTGAACTGTAAGATTCTGGTAAAGGATCTGAGTCCAAAGCACCAATAATAATTATAGACAGAATATATATATTTTTTGTTTGCTATTGCCCCACATAGATCATCCTGATGTAAAAGTTAAAATATCCAAAACATATAACCAAATCTATTTCATAGTCGACTCAGTCCGATGCTCTAGTGTAGATCTATACCTTACAGTCAGCTGCAGCTTCAGAGAGGAGGTAGACCCTGTGTTGTGAATGGTCCTCATCTGCACACTGTGGACACAAAGGCAGCAGATCGTCCAAGCAGAACACTGAGAGGGGCACATGATGTTCCTCACAAAGTTCAGAGAAATCACTGGGAGCAGGAGAAGCACAAGCCATGGTTCATCCACTGCCCAAGATCTGCTCCATCTGAAAGTTTCTAATACAGAGACATAAAGGGTCAGTGTGTATACATGATTGTAGCATATGTGCAGTAACCATCACTTAAAGCACTGCAGTCTAGGAGATCATCTTACAGTCTCCATTTCCAGTTGCCTGCCAGAAAGAGCCATACATCATGTACTGACAGAGCTGACTTTTATGACACTATATTTTTGTGTCCCAGAGGCAAATTCACCCCCATGCCTTCACTTGTCACCTACCAGCTCCTTCCTCTTAAAGATAAGTGGGAGTTTAATATTTTAATAAAACACAAATGAGGTGCATGTAATAGAGATATTAAGAGAGGTATATTTGGGTTTGCAAAGTGGCTCAGTAGCACAACATGTACAGTATGTCTGATATGTTTCAAGTATATGGTTTCAGCTTTTAACTTGTCAGATCCTGAACACAAATAGAAAACCATAACTTCCAGGTCCTGTGAGCTATATAGGTCTAATGTGCAACTGTTAATATCTGCAAACTTTGAATATGAAATGTCTGTGTCATTTAATCTGGGTGTGTTGCGTGTTTGGATGATATTTATAGTTTAGTGATTATAGGTCATTCATTCATTTGAATTAATTCATAAATTAATCATTGCATTTATATAGCACCTTTCAAGACCCCCAAAGCACTTTACAGACCATTATTCATTCACTCCACACTCAGTGGTGCCGCTTAGCCACAGCTGCCCTGGGGCAAACTGATGGAAAGGTGGCTGGCAATCTGATCCATCATCCCCTCTGACAATATAGTGCACATACCAGTATATTATACTTTATAAAGTTATAATATAACATTACATTAACAGATTTAACTTAGGAAAAATCATTTTAATTGTATAATTTAAAGACGCACTCTGTAGGCCAGGTCAAGCTGGCTACAGGTCAGATGTGTGGAGGGGAAACCCTGCTCCTTGTAAAATATAAAGGAACATATACAAAAACTGCGGAAAACTTCAGTCCAAGCAATAACATCATCCATGAAGACAAAACCAAGTGGCAAAACCCCCCATCAGAAAAGTCTATAAAGTTCTTTTAACATGGGCAGGTGTAGGTGAAATTCCCCCAGAATGTAGATAATAGATAATCATTGGTATCTAATTACATTCAAGTTCTCTGATACCAGCATGTGTCCAAACAATTGTTTGGACAACCCAGATTTATGTAAACTGGGGATAGGGATAATATTGCATAGAGACTTGGTTCATCCTAAATGTAACTGAACCTGAGTGTACAGTGGAGTATTATGTTCCAGTGCATTGAGAGGATGAAGTACGAGTTACAACTTGAAGGACTTTAGGATTTCTCTTAAACCACTTTTACAACAGCAGCTGGTACATAGGTCTTGACTTAGTGTCAGATCTGTCAGCTGTGCTGAACCTAAATACTGGCTTTGTGTGGTACATACAAAATACACACTAATAAAGTTGATGGGAAGTGCAGTAAGTTACTTTTTAAGGTGTGGTTCAGTAAAGACTCTGCAGATCAAATGTAATAGCCATTTGTATGATATCAACAAATGTGTAAATGATGACCTTAAATAAATAAATTATATATCATCCTTTTCCAAATTTTAGTACTACAGTTATTTTATGTTAAAGATGCATTGTGTAACATTTCTGATGGAAGGTTTGTTACCTGCTTGTTTCTATAGAGATGTCATTCCTCTGCTTAAAATATGCCACAGTATGACATTAATCAGCTCTATCTTACCTTACATTTATTAAATTAAAGCTGTTTTTTTAGCTCAAAAATACATAGAAAAACAGACATTATGACTGAAGGTCTGGTTGCCTGTCCACAGATCTGACATGTAACCTGGTCTGGTTTGGTTTCCATAAAGATAGAAAGGACCATACTGTGAAATATTTCTAACAAAGTAATAACATTTCTGCAGAGAAAAATATTTGACGGACCCTCGAGTTACACACTGCACATTCAATTTCCATATATATTTTGAACAGGTTATTTATCTAAATTGGATTTGTGAATTTGAATGTCAAACGTATTGAATGGTCTTTATCAGAACTGACCACATGGTGATATTAAATCAATGGATCTTATTTTGTACCAAGAATTACACTGGCATGAAATAGGCATGATTTTAATCATCATTGTTAGCTTAGGTTTAGAGTATTTGCCATTTGTAGCTAAAAAAGACTAAAAATGCAAAATGCTCAAACCAGGAGACTTTAGAAACAACCACATGAACAAATAATAGACCATTAATAGAGATGACACTGTGAAATAAACAAGCTACAAAGACTAAGTAGCCAAATTATTAAGGTGCTGCATGAAAGTTTAAAGTGCATTGTTCAAGCTTATAAGAGCTTTATAAGAGTGAAAAACTGTGAAAATAAGTTTTTTATCTCCCCTGCCCTGCCCTACTATAGAATTCACAGGTGTGGCAGTATTGCACAAGTCCATAATCTTTATTTAATCAAGGCAACTGTTAATATTTTGTGTCAGTTAAGTATTTCATGAGATATGTTGAGACGACACATGAAGAGACCTGCCTGGATCAAAGTGAGGTGAAAAATGCTCCATTAAAGTGTAGATTATAGCCCTAAGCTTTTCATAGAAATGATCGAACACAGGCCACAAATCGCACTCAAATCATTTTGTTTTGGGTTGAAATCTGCCCAGCTTCATGTTTTCAGATTGCGATTATTGTTTGTGTATATATAACACAGCCAGTCTGGTGCGTCCTGCTGATTTCCCTCGTGTGGAGCTCATTTAGATGCATTCATGTCTTGCACAAACTCCCCACTGTCCACTGCTCACCTCGGACACACTGTTTGTGCCATAGCCTCCATTATTTCTGCCTTGTTATTTTTCTGCTGTTACACTCCATAAATTTTGCCCATTTGGACCTTTGATTGTCACATGCGCCGCTGGAAGCCTTCAGCTCTATCACTTGTATCTGCTGAAATTGTCAAGCCATCATGTATTCTCACTGTGTTTTCCAGTTATTATATTTTTGATAAACAAGGACACATGAACCAGTGTTAGATATTTTACACACTGTGAGATTCCATCTCCTATCACACTGTTTTCTCGGCCTCTGGCAAAATAGATCGAGGCTTTTAATGATCAGTAGTTGTTGATGATGATTTAACCGATTATTTCAAATAACTGGCTGGATTAAATGACTTGCCATGGCGGGAAAATGACAAGAAAGCCACATTAAGTTTCTCTTAGAGCTAATGTCATAATTTCAGTTTGATCATTACAAAACACTGTGATTGGTTAATTAAATCTTGGCGTCACTTAGTCGAAGAGGATGATGCAGAGTGGACAGACTGGGACCATGTTTGACCACAAAATGACCACATTTTAACTTAAAAGAACAGAATCATGATTTCAGTCTCTCCAGATGGTCACAGAGTCAGATCACTGTTCATTTCATATTGTGCATCCCCATGGTTCCACTGTGAATGATGTAAATATGTTATTCCTTCCATTTGTAGCCTGTTGAAACTGTTACATGGATGATGTTACATCAGCTGCAGTTTTGTGCATAAAATAGTGAGACACATGTTCCCACAGTGTGGTGCAGAAGAATACACAATCTCTAATGAGTCATGAAGGGGGTAATAACCATCTACACTAAATTACCGGGCTATTACCTCCACACTGCGTTTATTATTCACTCTCATTTTATTGTCACCCAGGAAATCATTAGAACACATTATCATATCTCACGAGCATTTTTGCAACATGGAAATAAAGGGTTGCCTACAATTACAAACTTAGACACAAACTCCTGAACGACTCATCGTTGACTTAGAGGTTAGTAAAGTGGAAATGAAGTGAATTATGACAACAGTGCATCAAGTTATTTTGCCAGACGTGAGTAATTTGCACCAGAGTTTGTGCCAGAGCCAGTGGAGGCCACGCCCTCTGGCTCCCCGTGGATTACAGTAGAGACTCTTAAAGGGGAAGGCGCGCAGGGAGCGGAGCGTGATTATACTGATTTGTTGACGAAGCTCTGCAAATGTTCATGGACACCCATGGAATCCCTAATATGTGCTTTGTGCAAATACGTGCCCGTGTACTTCTGAGCCGATGAAAGAGAGAGCATTAGAGAGAAGAGTCCGTAAAACTACACTCCCGTCCCGCCCTTTAATTCAGCCAACTCCTCCGCCATGTAACCACTGTCGGCATAAACACAGCGGTGCTTTTGCATGAGCGCGTCCGTCTGCGCGTCCATCCTGCGCGTCCGTCCTGCGCGTCCGTCTGCGCGTCCTCACTGTCCTCCGCGTCCTCTACTTGTTTCCCCCCTGCCATGCCCCGGGTGACCTCTCTGCTGCCTGCCCTGCTGTGTGTCCTCCTGTCCGGCCTGAGCAGGGGCTATTTCCCCGAGGAGCGGTGGAGCCCTGAGTCTCCGCTCCTCGCTCCTCGGGTTGTCATCGCGTTGGTCTGTCGCAACTCGGCGCACTCTTTGCCGCTATTCTTGGGCACCATTGAGCGGCTGAACTACCCCAAGGATCGCATCGCACTCTGGTGGGTCCCTTTGTTTTCTAACACCTAAAAGCTACAGGTGAAATGCTTAAGTGACTAACTGCAGACAGACTACGTGACTTAATATCTGGAGCAGATCTGGACACGTCAGGCTCGTGGTGAGAGGAGTTTTGCGCTGCGCTTTGTAGCTGTGGCCAGGTGGGGGCGCTGTGTAATAATGATCATACAAGGCAGAGAAAAACAAATGAGTCCCTCCTTTGTTACTGTCTGACTGTCTTCCATGCGTTTATTGAGTTTAGGCGATTAAAACGTCAGTGGTTATTCACCGTAACAGCGTAGGTTCTGTCGGAGCTGAATTCCCTCTTTGACTCAAACATCTGTGTAACCCCCTCCTCCTGTTTCCCCCTGTCCCCTCCCTCTTTCCCCTCTCCACATCTTCCTATTTTTATTGGCTGCATTGGAACAAACGACCGCGCTTTTATAACATATTTCCAAGTCAACACAGGACTCTTTCAGATGAAATCTTTCAGGTGAAATGGTGCTGTGGAGGCTGACGGCGCAGGCATAACAGAGTGCAGTTGTGAATCTATCTATTAAACACCTCTGCGGGACTGTCTACTTCCCCCCGGGCTGGTTTCTCAGTCACCCAGCCCCCAGCTTTTCCAGATGATTCCTCTCCCTACTCACTTCTGCATTTGTCTGAGCGTCTGTGCCCAGGCCAGAGGAAGTGGCTTTCAGATTATACAGAATCTTGTCATCAGTTTCCGTGAGTTTGTATTATGACTAAAACAATCACAGGAAAAAGCCATTTAAGCAGTGATTTACACAACCCAAATTTTCAACACATTGGTTTGAATTTCTGTTTATCTCATCAATATTCAATGGAAATGGTTTTGACTAGACTACCTTCAGTCTTCTACTGCCAGCTGCTGGTGTGTGAGACTAACTGTGCCCATATGGCAGCTGTGAGTTTACTGCAGAGCTGCTTTCATCCTCACCACACTGAGTCTATGTCCTTTTGGTGGGAGATACAAAGGGATTCTGAAATGTATCGAGGAACAGTATAGACTCTGCAACCCTGGCCACCTGTCGATACCTGCAGTTAGCAGGGTGGCAGGTGAAGATGGAGGACACACACACACACACGCACGCACGCACGCACACACACACACACATCTGCCTAACAGTGTGTGTGCTCTGTAGAGACATGCTGCACTTCCTTCTATCAAACCATAAATCTCACTTTTTTATCCCTTATTTTGGGGGGTCGTATTCTCACAGGCAAACAATGCCAAATATTTACTCTTAAAATACTTTTTGATCCAGCCATTCAGAACTTGCCTTGCAGCCTTCTCTCTGAAGGAAGATTGATGCAGGAGCTGGTCACACACAGACGCTAGCATAGCACAGCAGTGTAGAACTACAAACACACATATGATAAAACTACACAGCAGCACGTCCTCTGTCACTCGGAGCGCTCGGGCCTGGGACGGGAGTGAATCTTCTTTCATTTTGACACATTCTTTGGCTCGTGTCCATCTCCCTGCCCCACACTGACACTCTGATTTGTTAGAATAACACAGACACAGGCAGATGCCACACCTCCACATGTCAGCCCCTCTGGCAGCATCTGCTCTGCCGTAACAAGACCCTCCCAATGTGACACTAAACCGGGCCATGCTGCACTCTACACTTGTTTATTACAAAGCATAGCCTGTCATGATAATTACTATATCAATTTATACTTCAATATATGTCAGGCTAACATTATATTTCAGGTTCAACATTTATCACATGTACCTTTTCTTTGCACTTGTGGGGAAACCTTTCTTGACTGTTTGAAATATTAACCCTATGGAGATTCAAAGGTTTATGGCCATACTGTGGAACATTCTAGGCACATCTCCAAGGAGACATGGTGAAAGTCCCAGTCCAACAGACAAGTTACACAATGCAAGTTTATCTTTCATAACACATCATCAATACTAGAACTAACTGCTCTAGCGTTTCATTGTACTTTTTATATTTCTGTGCTCATTCTGTTTCATACGATTCACTTAGAGAACTGTTTACTGTGATTATTCAGCTTAAAGGTTATTGTGAATGTGGTATAAATGCATTTCAATATTATCGCTTATCGTGATATTTTCAGAATCAATATATCACTTCAAAATGTGTTATTCTTACAGGCCTAGTTACAGGCCAAGCATAAATATGTTTTGAGGTTCAATAATGAGCCAATACATCTGTGTGTGTGTGAGTGTGTGCTTGCTTGTGTGTATTCAGAAAACTATTTAGGAGCCAAATTATGTTCATTACTTGACTAAAATGTATAGAGAAGCTGCAGAAAGGTGAAGTGCTTTGGCCTTTGTAATTAGTTTTCTTTGGTTCATTGGAGACTAGCAGCTGGGTGGTTCTGTTGAGACCTTTTCTCTCATGTACATTTGAATTATACATGTAGAGTCTAGAGATACGTATCATGTCTCCCTAGACATTTATATTTGACCATGTGTTTAAACTTGGTCTACGTGAACAGTTTTGACCAGTCGTCACCATAAATACTATTTCCTTTTTTTAGCGTCTATATTTAATGTTTGTATTTTTTCTTTGCACCGCTGGGAAATGTGTGTTTATTTTTGGCTATATGATACATTTTGAGCTGTAAAAGGTTGAATCAAATACTTCTATGACTGATTATGAATGCAAAGTGTTTCATGCTGTTTATTTAGTGTTGCTCATGTTTGTTTTTTTTAACAATATTGTAGAATAGTCTCTTGAGTGGGAATCTGCTCTGTGGCTTAAACTGGTTCCAGTGTTATTGGTCCTCGCCTATATTTACTTAGCAATATATCGTACTTTGGCTATTGGCAAGAAAACAAACACTTTCATTTATGTAAAAATTAGATAAATATTAGATTAGAGCTAAACATGTCATATTAGGGTTGTGACAAAAATACAGTAGTAGTAAATACTATATTTTACTAACTGCTGGTCATGTTATGTGTACTTTTCATATCACACAAATTATGTTAATTGCTATAACTCACTGAGTGAATTCTGGAGGTTCTGAGTCTTCACCTGAGGTGTGGCCTGTCTGTATAATGAGAATGAGAATAACTAGGGATGGTCCAATATGGATTTTTGATGCCAATATAATATTTGATTTGATGCTGTGGCTGTTAACTGATTTTTGGCTTTACCAATATTAAGTTTGTAACATCATGTTTTTTGTGCTTGCTGTGGATCTTGAGTCATTGTAGTTGAAGTTCACAATAAAACTTATTCATCTAGGATACAAAGTAATTTGTTGCACGATTGTGTAAATATACTGCTATGTTACACTTTTCTATTTCTATTTTCACTTATAAGTATGTTCAAAAAGACAAACAAACTGGGACTGACATATGGCACACAGAGACTGAGGCAGTGCAGGCAAACCTGAGGCAAACCCTTCGATACTATGTCACTGATAAACCATCTCTAAGAAAAACCTGCATGTGTCCTCTGTATTATAAGTTAAAACACCGGTTCAGTTTGTTAAAAGCCGTTAGAGCACAGGCTTCACACTGGTCTTTCACACTGTGTGGTGTCTGTAATAGAGGAGAGTGCAGACTGTTCCTGATGTGCTGTTTTTGCTGACAGGGTGGCGACAGATCACAACATAGACAACACTACAGCGCTCCTGAGAGACTGGCTCATAAAGGTGCAGAGTGACTACCATTATGTGGAGTGGAGGCCTGACGACGGCCCCAGGTTTGTACTGTAATGTTTCAACAGGAATGTGGTGCGCAAATAACAACTGTTTCTCAATCTGTGGTTCACGTGTAAATGGTGTTACGCATGTGAGTGAGGACATTTACATCAGCACAGACTTTCTGGTGTAGAGTCTGATTCTCTCCATGTTAGTGTTTGCTTGGAATGATTCTATACATTTATGCTTTAAACATATATAATTTATTCATTGTGGATGTTGCTATTGCTCACAAAAAACAACATTCCGTTCTGTGAATGGGGCAGATTCTCCCCAGATCTGACTTGTAACGTAGCGTAGTGCTGTAACCTGCTGGTCTCCTTGTGGTGGGCAATTCATCTATATTGTGGAACATTCTAAATAAAGCAATAACATTTCCATGGAGACTCAGGTGACGGACCTTCCACGAGAAATGTTACGCAGTGCACCTTTAAAACTACATAAATAATCAGATAACCGAAGAGATAATTCAGCCTTCAGAGTTTTTGTAGTCTGTTTGTTAAGGCTGCAAAGATTAACTGAATGATCATGATTAATCAACAAAATAAACAAAATAATGGTAATTGTAATTTGAACTATACTAAAACACAAAAAAGACATTTTATGACAAAGACATTATTGAAACAAAATGTCAAAAAGGAATAAATCATTTCAGATTTTTATCAGTAATACACTTTCAAATATCATATTTTAGTCTATATTTAATTAGAAATGTCTACTACTACTATAAAAGTAATGTTCTGACTAGTTGACAAGTCGAAAAAACAATCTACTAAAAATTCGTTGTTTGCACTGTTTACATCCACAAAAGAAATATATTCATTAAAAACATCTTGTAACCTGTCAATTAACCAATGGATTTTTAGAGTAGCTGTGGTATTTTGGAGTCAGAAGTACAATGAATTTCAGAACTGCCTTTGCCCCTTTTGCCCCTTTTTGTATAATTCTTTTGTCAACACATGCACAGGTGTCAAACAATCAGAAAGAATTACACACATTATATACAACTGTTTACACGACATTTCAGTTTTACAGTCCCAGCCCTGATGTGGACTACAGAATGCTTAGTGCTGGCTCGGTCTTGGTTTAGGTCTTGCATAGATTTTAGGTTTGATCTGGTATTTGACCTGGTTTGGTCTTGGTTGGTTTAGATCACGATGTTGCATTTTTGTGTGATTATGGAGGAAACATCACAATATCATGATTATTCATGATTATGCAACAACACATGTGTGATCCTTAATATTTTTTCATTCTAATACTGGACATACTGTATATTATCACTGATTATTAATCTAATAATCGTGACATCCCTCATTTTTGTCCTTCATTTTTGATGGCATTTTGCATATGGTAACTAACTGGTGTGAGAGGTTTGTGACCCGTGGTGTGCCGTCTTTATGTGTTTGTATTGTAGCTCTTTTGAAGATGAGTTGGGGCCAAAGCACTGGAATAATCTACGTTATGAACATGTTATGAAGCTCCGACAGGCGGCTCTGGACACGGCCCGTGAGATCTGGGCCGATTACCTCCTGGTATGTCCTCTACAAAAACACATGTGGGCCTTTTTCACTGTTATGTCTGTGTAAAATGTATGAGAGTCTGACACAGTATAAGCAAAACAAAAATGTATTCCATACAGGTTAAGGTATGTTTTCAAACTAAAATGTATACAAAAAATTTGCTCTAAGGTATATAGCTAAATATGAATTACTGGCATGAATGTGTTCCTCACATTAATCAATTTTCTATTCAATTAGATTTTTTTTTCTCAACAAATAAATGTGAACTATTCAAGACAAGCGTTTTTACTGCCACAGGAGACGCCTCAATTAAAAATCACTGATGATTTGAAGCAATTGGGTCTCAGTTCAATTAAAATGTCATTAACTGCACAGCACTACATACAACTGTTGTATCCATGTGCAGATAAATATTGAGAATTGTAACAGGGAGGGCATCTGGCATTAACTTTGGACCAAATACATAACCAAATCCACTCATCATTTTAACTGAGTAAATTCTTAATCTTTAATCATCTAAATATTTCCCTCTCGGGCTACACTTGTCCTGGTATGGCCTTGGTGTGATCCAGGTTTAGTCCTGATGTAATCTAGGTATGGTCCTCCTTTAGTTATGATCTAGACTCTAATCCGAGGTTTAGTTCCAGTTAAGTAAATAAATGATCTTTTCTGTTGTTACTGACTGAACTATGCATCGGCTTCATTCTACCTGCACACGTAATCGAGGACCATATGACCAAGTAATGCACAGTTTGACCGTCACTGTAATGCGGCAGGCTCAAGAGCTATAGACTTTAATTTCGCTGTGGAGTTGAGCGATACATGGAACCCAGTTGTTGCCATGGTTACCTGCATTTTAATGTACCGATTCAGCTGTTGATTCAACGTTTGTGGTGTGACTCAAACCACCCCCATGTTTCTAATCAGTTTAATATCAACTATAATACATGCACTTGGGTGGGTGTCATTCAGCACTGTGTATTTGGTGAGGCATATAGATCTAAGATACGCATCCAGTAATTAATACAAACACTCGTCCCATTGGCCCTCTGCACACAGATTTAAAAAGGACAATCGTACAGAGGCAGCCTTTATAGAAAAGTAAGTGAGTGAGTGAGAACTGCATAGACTGGTCTTTATAAAAGGATGATCTAGACTGTGTTTTTCATTCACACTCAGAAATAAGCAGCAGTTTTCTTCTATGGTGAAAGTTGCTGCTTTTTGACGAGTTCAGAGGCTGATTCGAGATAATTGCAATCTCATTTTAAAAATTTATACCAGCCAAACCTACACGGCAAATTAGGAATTAGAGTGGAGCAGATGTATTGTTCTTGGCAGATATTGCTTATTGAAAATCTAAAAATATGGCTACACTTTCACTGAGGGATCACATATTAATTGCGAAATAAGTGGTAATTGGTATGTTAGTTTGTGGTCATTAAGAGGTGGTGTTTATGAAGCACCTATTAATGCTTATTATGATAATAGTTAATAATGTACAATAACATCTAAATGACTATGCCTATATGCCTATTACTGCTAGTTTTAGCCATTAATATATGGTCCATAACTGAAGTACTACCAAAAGTATAACTGTGGTAGCGATCACCTTTCGAAACAACCCTCAAACTAGCCATAATGCAGTGCAAACACAAGGGCCCCCCCACTGAGTGATGTATACGTTTAAATGCTCAAATAAACCAACGTCAGAGGCACTCAGTCATTATCGTTATTCATCGTTAGCGTTGGCGCGGCGCTCGGAGTGTGTTTTCTTGTGCTTGTTTGGGTGAAATCTTTGTCAGTGATGTATGCCCTTCATTTTGTCTGCAGGTGGTTGACTGTGACAACCTGCTCACCAATCAGGATGTGCTGTGGAAACTGATGAGAGAGAACAAAACCATCGTAGCACCAATGTTGGAGTCCAGAGCGGCCTACTCCAACTTCTGGTGTGGCATGACTACACAGGTGCGTATACTACAGAAAAGAGCTGTTCTTTGTTTTGTTTTTTTGCTTCAGTAATTTCCATGATTTGCAGCTGATTAAAATCATCCAATCCAACGCTTTACAAAAATGACAATTCTACACAGATAATTATGCATTACATACATTTGCTACATTTATGTTTCTGCTGTTATACATGTTTTTCCATTGAGAAAAATGTCATTTTATGTAACAGTCTTATTCATAGCAACAGCAAATGGTAGTTAAGGTGAGAAAAAAATAGACCATGTCAAGTATCCAGGTAACAAAGGATGAAAATGAACCCTTAAGAAGAATAACTTTGTGGTGTGGGCTGGAATCAATTCACAATAGAAATGTTACAGAGCCCTGTACAAAGCTATGAACAAAGAAAGGTGTGTCCATGTTTGAATGCAAAGGTGTTTCAGGGATAAACTCAGAGCCTGTACCGTGAGATCAGGAACTGTGTGCCTGATCTCTCCTCACTCCTGGTAAATGGTCACATTTTTATATCACTTTTCCACCTTCAGTGCACTCAAAGCGCTTTACAACAAGAAACCATTTAGACACACATTCATACACCAGTGTATGCAGACACTAGGGGTGAGGTGGGTTAAGTGTCTTGCCCAAGGACACAACGGCAGCATCCTTCTGTGAGAATCACACTGCCAACCTTTAAAGTCTATATATCTTGATATAAATCTAGTGTATTTTTATACTCTGTAATGTGTAGGGCTACTACAAAAGAACACCTGCATACATGCCTATCCGAAAGCAGGAGCGCCGAGGTTGCTTTGCTGTGCCCATGGTCCACTCCACATATCTGCTGGATCTACGAAAAGAAGCCTCTCGACAGCTGGCTTTCTACCCTCCCCATCCTGAGTACAGCTGGGCCATGGATGACGTTATAGTGTTTGCTTACTCAGCGCGAATGGCAGGTGAGGTAAACGCTACGGGAGGTGTTCATGGATTCCTCCTCTTCGCACAAATGAGCCAGCTTTTCTGTGTCTGAATCAGATGTCCAGATGTATGTGTGTAACAAGGAGACATATGGGTACTTCCCAGTGCCCATGCGTGCTCATGCCACACTGCAGGACGAGGCCGACAGCTTCCTGCACACACAGCTGGAGATCATGGGTAACCTGAAAACTAATCATTTCAACTGGTATTTTATGTTCAAGAATTTAATTAAAACAACTAGTCAAGACATGCACATTTTCATTACAAAGTGTATTATATGATATGTGTCTTGCTCCCATATCATCTTTATGAAACATGTACACGACTATCTATCATATGTAACCTTATTCCTTTTGTCTTTCTAAGTGAGGAATCTTCCGTTGGAGCCTTCTAGTTTCCTGTCAGTTCCTCCGAAGCAACCTAACAAGATGGGGTTTGATGAGGTACAGCCTGCACACTGATGCATTAAGCAGTAATATGAGCATGTGTCTGAGGCTGCTGTGTGCACCCAGGTGTTCATGATAAATCTGGTGAGGAGACCGGACCGCCGCGAGCGGATGCTGAGGACCCTCTACGAGCAGGAGCTCAGCTGTAAGATTGTGGAGGCTGTGGACGGGAAGTACGTTTCTCCTCCTTTCCATTGATGTCTCCTCTAGTGCTTATAAGTAATGCTAACATCTATAACACTGTGACAAACGGCTAACATCTATAACACTGTGACAAACTGCATGCTCTAAACAATGTTGGAAAAACTCATGGACCATTATAATGCCACAGCACATATAATCCTCATTATACATTTCAGCCATGAACTTATTATTAGCACACATGTAGGTGTGTAAGCAGTGAATGAATAAACTTGTATCTCTCATTTCTCTGTTTGCTCCTGTGATTTCTTATGTCCATATCTAATGTCGTGTTGATCCTTCTGTTCACCTGAGAGCCCTGAACACCACTGATATTGAGGCTATGGGGATTAAGATGCTGCCCGGGTACAAAGACCCTTATCATGGCCGAGCACTCTCCAAGGGCGAACTAGGTTGTTTCCTCTCACATTTCAACATCTGGAAGGAGGTGAGCTCCATGAGTAACACTGATATTGTAACAGCTTTCACTCAACACTATTCTGAATATCTGTTTCAACACAAGTGGGAAATATTTCCAACTTGTGAGAGTTGCTTACTTGAGGTGTTTTCACAGATAGTGGAGCGAGGTTTGCAAACTTCGCTGGTTTTGGAGGACGACCTCCGTTTCGAGGTTTTCTTCAAACGGCGTCTTCAGGCGCTGCTGCAGGAAGTGACAGTGCACAAGTTGGACTGGGATCTCATGTGAGTTGACGCTTCAGTGGAGTTGTAGTAAACAGAGGATTATTGTCCCCCACAGTGAAAAGCATCCATCTGTCACACATTGAATCTAAGACAACACTGATCAAGCTCTCAGCACTCATGGGAATCGTGTATTTGAGCATTTCCCAGCTGACTGCGGTATTGCACATGTTATTCCTGACACACATGCACTGTGGCAAGCAAAGTAAACTTAAGTAAAAGTGCTCATCCTAACCTCAGCTCTGCTGCTGCGAAGCTTCACAAACATTAATTCACAGTGATTGACACGTCTCCATCCAGCCTCCTGACTGACAGTTTTCTACATGCTGTGCAATACGTGCTAAAAAATCTAATGTTATCTTATTCTTTTCTGAAATAGCTACATAAACTGTTAAAACTATAGAGAAACAAATAAAAAAACATTGGTGCTATATAAATGATAGTTAAGATTACGGTGCACAAACAGCACTTAACCTGGCCTAGATCAGAACTAAGCCAAGATAGAACAGGACCAAACCAAGTTTACATCTGGACTGGACACAACTGAAACTGGTCACAAACCACAACAATTTGGACACTTTGCTTATTTTAGGCCAGACAAAGTAAATCTCTGTAAACCAAGAAAGGTAGAATATCTTTCACAGGGTCTAAATGAAAGGAGATGGATGAACTGGGGGCTGATGGTTTGTGGTGGAAATGAAGTGAAATGCAGTTGTATGAATGACTTGAGCTGGATATAGTGTCTGAAGGTGACAGATCATAACCTGGAGGAACCAGGAATGTTTGATATACACTTTTTAAAAATTATATATAAAACATGATGGAAGCTATGATTTTTTTTTTTAAATATATATTTTTTTTGTGTGTGTGTGTGTCATTAATTTAGTTACATTGGGCGAAAGCGAATGCAAATTGACCATCCAGAGAAGTCTGTTCCAAATATCTACAACCTGGTGGAGGCCGATTACTCCTATTGGACTCTGGGATACATGCTGTCACTGCAGGGGGCCCAGAAGCTCCTCCGGGCCGAACCTCTCACCAAAATGCTTCCTGTGGATGAGTTTCTCCCTGTCATGTACAACAAACATCCAGTGTAAGTGTCCCTATAATACTAAGAACAATGATTATCTCTTGCCATGTATTTATACAGTATATACACTGTATTTGATTAGGAGGCAGGTTAACTCTGTGGCCCCGAGGTACGACTGGGCTGTATCACAAAAAAAAAATCTTACCCCTATTGATTTTTTAAATTTAATGTTGTCTTATTAAAAGCTAAGAAAAATGTAAAAAACAAAACTGACATTTGCTATTAAGTTTTATTATTAAGTCATTTATCACTAAAAATATAAAATTTTCTTCCTCCACATCCTGATCTCCAAAACACATTCTCCAAACAAACAGACTGACATGGCTGTAGACCTGAGATCACTGACAATTAGAAATGGCTGAATTTCAATCTCAATTAAAATTTCAGAAAAAAAAAGAAAAAAATCAAGCAAGTAAGACCTGGGACAAACTTATTCAGTAACATAATCTGCATCAAAAGGAAAGGAACATGACGTCCGTTATGCCTAAACCTGATAATGTACAAATAATGTGTCTGATGTTTGCTCCCACAGATCTGAGTACATGGAGCCTTTTGAGCCCCGGGACCTCCACGCTTACTCAGCAGAGCCCCTTCTGGTGTATCCCACTCATTACACAGGTGAGCCGGGCTACATCAGTGACACTGAGACGTCTGTGGTGTGGGACAATGAGACGGTCAAAACAGACTGGGACAGGGCTAAGTCCAGAAAGACTCAGGAGCAGGAGGAGCTCAGCTTTGAGGCACAAAACTCAGATGTGCTGCAGTCAGAGCTGGAGAAGTGGAGCAAACGGGAGGAGCTGTGAAATATGCAATGATACAGAGAGAAAACTACAGGAATATGAAGCTCAGACTGTGTGGAGGGGACTGGAGGGAAAAGCCTCAACGCAATAAATGTGTCTATTGTGGAAAAAGTGAATGTATATTAGGTCAATACAAGTAAAGTAAATAAATATACAGTGTAAACTGTACTATTTATTTAATACATAGAGTGA
>KN512401.1:0-28627 GCA_000787155.1 Scartelaos histophorus | reverse complement strand
AATGCAAAGAAATATAAAAGAAAGTACTATGATTTAATGCTGAAAACACTCTAAATAAAGTGTTTTGTGTTGTTCTCATGTCAGAATCAGTATTGAGTATCGAGTCTATTCCTTAGTATCAAAATTGAGTTTAAAGTTTAGTATAGTGACAACACTTCACAAAAATATTAAAATATATATCATTATTTATCATGTCACATTATTTAATCTGACGATACAGTATTGATATCACGAGCTGTTGTATTGATACATTGATACATCGTCAGGAGTATTTTTAGGCATATTTTACTACATTATTTTGTGTAAGAGCGACAATTGTGTTGACATTTTTACTGTTTGGAGTAAAATCTGCGTTTTCCATATTAACTTTGTACAAACTTTTAGTATCACAGCCATGATTTAGCCATTATTTTTTTACTGAACCATTGAGAATTGTATTGAATCATATTAAATCTACAATGTATTGAAAAAAAATATCGTATCGTGGCTTATGTATCGAGATATGTATAGTATTGGCACCTTTTTAATGATACCCAGCCCTGCTCTTAAACTTTGGCAATTTGAGGAGTCAGAAATGGATTTAAGGGATGGAATGGTTGGTTTTTTTGGGAGCATATCTTCTCGGGAGCCTAAAGACACTAGTGGTGGTGGAGAGGAGGAGATGGAGGGGCTGAGGAAGCTGGTGGTTGTGCTGCTGCTTTCAGGCTGCTGTTGTCATGATGATTTCAGACTTGATTTAAACGAGCAGGTAAAAGCCCAATGCTTCATACCACAATGTTAATAAAAAAGGACTATTTTATTTGAGCATTATTTATTTATTTTAGACCAGTGATTTCAAACTTCACACCCAACGATCAAGAAAATGTTTGCCCTTTCGAGTACCAGCAGGTCTATAAAATTGGATTTAGGACTATTGCTAGACTATCTAAACAAGGACTCAGCCAACGGAAAAGAAAAAAGTTCTCTAAATTTAGCAAATCTTGGAACTTATTTTACATACCGCAGCTTATGTCTACTCTGCCTGAAGTCAAGTTAGACTTTAATCTGCTTTACTTTAAGACAATCTGACCATAAAGAACTGATTTAGCTGGAATTAAAGCAGGTGAGCTGATTTGTGCTGTTAAACAAGAGTCACACAGAAAATAATTACACAAACTACTAACATTAGTCAATGGTTTTTCACTTTATCTCAATCTCACCTTATAATTGAAAATCAAATTGAAATTGAATTGAAAAACAGGATCATGAATGAAAATGTGCTGTTTAAATCCATTTAGAGTTTTCACACTATTTTTCAACTTTTTTGGTAGTTATTGGTAACGTGTGTATTGGTAATTGTACGTACGTAAACAAGTGCACCTGATCCAACGTGATTCAACCTGAACCAACGTGATTCAACCTGATCCAACTTGATTCAACATGATCCAACTTGATACAAACTGATCCAACTTGATTCAACATGATCCAACTTGATTCAACATGGTCCAACGTGATTCAACCTGATCCAACCTGATTCAACATGATCCAACTTGATTCAACATGATCCAACTTGATTCAACATGATCCAACTTGATTCAACATGATCCAACTTGATTCAACATGATCCAACTTGATTCAACATGATCCAACTTGATTCAACATGATCCAACTTGATTCAACATGATCCAACTTGATTCAACATGATCCAACTTGATTCAACATGATCCAACTTGATTCAACATGATCCAACTTGATTCAACATGATCCAACTTGATTCAACATGATCCAACTTGATTCAACATGATCCAACTTGATTCAACATGATCCAACTTGATTCAACATGATCCAACTTGATTCAACATGATCCAACTTGATTCAACATGATCCAACTTGATTCAACATGATCCAACTTGATTCAACATGGTCCAACATGATTCAACTTGATCCAACCTGATTCAACGTGATCCATCCTGATTCAACATGATCCAACCTGATTCAACCTGATCCAACGTGATTCAACATGATCCAACTTGATTCAACCTGATCCGACGTGATTCAACATGATCCAACCTGATTCAACCTGATCCAACCTGATTCAACTTGATCCAACGTGATTCAACCTGATCCAACCTGATTCAACCTGATCCAACCTGATTCAACTTGATCCAACGTGATTCAACCTGATCCAACCTGATTCAACTTGATCCAACCTGATTCAACTTGATCCAACGTGATTCAACCTGATCCAACCTGATTCAACCTGATCCAACCTGATTCAACATGATCCAACTTGATTCAACATGATCCAACCTGATTGAACCTGATCCAACATGATTTAACCTGATCCAACGTGATTCAACCTGATCCAACGTGAATCAACATGATCCAACGTGATTCAACATGATCCAACGTGATTCAACATGATCCAAAGTGATTCAATATGATCCAACGTGATTCAACCTGATCCAACGTGATTCAACATGATCCAACGTGATTCAACCTGATCCAACTTGATTCAACATGATCCAACGTGATTCAACCTGATCCAACGTGATTCAACTTGATTCAGCTTGATTCAACTTGACTCGTTTAAGGTTAAAACCATTAGCCTAATCCTTAATCTTAATCATCATATTCTGCAGATGTATCTATTGTAAACTTTAATACTCCATCTCTGTGTTTTTACTGGTCTCCTACCTCCCAAAGACAAAATAAATATAATTTCTTTAATATTATCACATGGTCTTATGCTGCATTCTGTTGTGCTTGGGGCCTGGGGGGAAAAAAAATGACCTCTATCGGAAAAGTCTTGGGGCCTGGGGGGAAAAAAAATGACCTCTACCTCGGAAAAGTTAAATCAAACGGCCAATCAAAGGGCTCCGGGACACAAACTCGGGCTAGTTTGGATCAGACCAGTGGATTTCTGAACATGTAATAGTCAAACTGCCATAATCGAGTCGCCGACAGCTGACGTTAGCTAACAGACTCTGTTGTCCAATCCTTATTAATTAGTAGGAGTGTGCAAAAATATTGAAATATTGATATATCATATACAGTAGTTTAAATTGATGATACTTGAATTTCTGCATCGATATATCACCAAGAGTATTTTTGGGTATATTTGACTAATTATTGTGTTTAAGAGCTACAGTTGTGTTGACATTTTCACTGTTTTGAGCAAAATGGGTGTTTTTTATTTTAACTTTGCACAAATTTAGCAGACTTATTAGACATTTAGTATCACAGCCATGATTTAGACTTTTTTTTTTTTTTTTACACTAAACTGTATCGAATCGAACTGAAATATATTTTACTGAATCGTATTGATAGTATCTATTGTAACAGCAACTTCTTCATGATTCAACCCTATTGATTAGTATTTTTTTTCCTCTGACAGTCCTTGTGACCGCGGTGGATTATGACACACAGCCGAAATGTCAGGAAGCACAAGGGGAGAAAATCCATTTATATGAACGTACGAGTGTATTAAGATGTGATTACAGGCAAAGGTAGACGCCGACTGGCTGACAAAAGCTGACAGGCGATGTTTATTTATTTTTATTTATTTATTGCTCATGCTGTTATTTTGTTGGCATCAATTTAAAGAGAACAACAACAACAACAGCAAAATCTGATAATTAACATAAATACATATTCCGACCACGATTTGCCTCGTATTTGCAGCATGAACAAAAGGAACAGGAAGAGGATAAATCTTCTAAATGTTCCTTTCAGTGATAAAACCAAACCAAGTTACGATGAGCCATATGTATGTTGCAATATTTACATTTTATTAACTTAAACATTTTTCTTAGTCAAATGTGGGAGATAATGTAGTCGGCCTGGTGTACGTAATGCTTAAGTGTGTTTTTCTGCAGTATTTTTTCACTTTCATTTGTGTATTCTTTTGAGATTGGCTCTCGTATCGTTCCTCGTAACATTCCCTGGAGGTGTGACGCTAACTGAAGGCGCTGCTCTGTCTGTAGCTCTGTTACTCAAATTAGACTTTAATTTGAGCTTTTTGTTTTAACGCAATCTGACCAGAAAGAACCGAGTTAGCTGGAACGACATGTGAGCTGATTTCTGCTCTTCAAATAACATTACAGTCATTAGAGATGGAACGATGTCCAAATATTTTCTCCATATGCTTCTCACGGTACGATATTTATTCTGAAATCTTGTGGAGGCTTACAAAAATTGTGAACATGCTACTTTTTAAAATGCCACGATAAGCCTTTGGTGCAGTTATGATACAAAAATAAGATTTAAAGGTGCTTCATAACAGTTATTTCTGCGCTGAAATAGCAAAGGATCATGGTCTATGTAGTTCCCTATGCTTTCAAAAACCCCCAAAGAGACGTGTGATATGATGTACTGTGATGGCCCCGATATTATTGAGACTTTTGATGATATCATGATATTTTGGTTATTGTTACACCAGTACTGAAAATGTCTTGTTTAAGTCAACTTGAGTATTTTTTGAGTTTCTTGGCAGTTTTTACTAATATGTGCACCAAACCTAACATTACACCACAGACATGCATGCAGAACCTCGTAGCGTAACGTCACTGTAAAGTATGAATATATAAATCCAGCGGTTGATTCAGCTGAATGTAACGATGCTGTTATTTTATCTATGTTCATTTCATATGTGACAAACGCCTTAACTGTTTTGCACATGGTTCGAGCGTGTGAGTATCCTGGCCATCCTGCTCAACTGTGTGACCCTAGGAATGTTCCAGCCCTGTGGCCACACCCCCTTCTTTCTCCAGGTAAGATACACATTCACCACACTTTACAATAGAATGAATAGAGCCATTCAAATATAAAGATTCACATCATATAGGTATTCACAAAGGGCTTTCCTATTGTTTATTGTGCTGTACCTTTTCTAATGCGAGGCACGCGTCTGCAGAGGTCAGTTTTCCTTTTACACAGTATAAATTATGAGTATGCCGTCATTACGGGAAGGTTAATAAAAACTATTGAGTGAGTCATTGTTCCAGTCTTATTGAAAGCCACTGTATCTGCCCTGGAATATAAACAATTCTGTGCTCAGACAGGACACAGAGCAACATGTATTAATATTCTTCACTGTTATGTCATTGAAAAGACGGTCCACAGGTCATATTTTCACGTATCATGAAAACATACATAGTGCTACATTCTTCCTCTTGGTCTTTTTTGGCTGGTTTTCCACTAGTGCTGCTTTGGCTACAGTGATTATTACTACTGGGAGAATGAGGCGATTTTTTTAACAGAAGCTGCATAAATTTTCCAACTTCTCCAGGATGGCACATCCAGACATGCCTTTGAAAGGAAATTTAATGGATCTCCCAGCACAATTTCCAGAACATGGAGAATTTCAGGAGACCGGCAGTTACTCTAAGACAGCTGGACAGGGCTGTAGAAGGTCTTCAACCCATCAGCAGGACCCATATCTGCTCCTTTTTACAAGGAGGATCAGGCTAAATAACCTCTAGCAGGACACTGTGGTGAATGTCTCTGTGCAAACAATCATAGACTTGATGAGGGTGGTTTCAGGGCTCCTCGTCCTGTAATGGGCCCTGTGCTCACTGCCCAGCACTGTGGAGCTCCAGTGGCATTTGCTGGATTAACAAATGGCAAGTTCGCCACTGGTGCTCTGTGCTTTTCACAGCTGAGAGCAGGTTCACCCTGAACAAGAAAGAGTCTGGAGAAGATGAGGAGCATGCTTTTCTGCCTGCAACATGGTTCAGCATGAGTGGTTTGGTGGTGGGTCAGTGATGGTCTGGGGAGGCAGATCCATGGAGGGACGTATAGCTCTCTACCAGATAGAAAATGTCAGTCTGATGGCCACTAGGTATTGAGATGAAATTGCACCGACTGTCAGACCCTACGCTGGTGCAGTAGGTCCTGGGTTCCTCCTGATGCATGACGGTGCCCAACCTCATGAGGCAAGAGTCTGCAGGCAGAACCAGGAGGATGAAGGGATTGATACAGATGAATGGCCCTCACGATCACCTGACTTAAACTGAACACCTCTGGGACGTTATGTTTGGGTTCATCAGACTCCGCCAGGCTCCTCCTCAGGCTCTACAGGAGCTCAGTGATGCCCTCACACAGATCTGGAAGGACATCCCACCATACACATCTGTCGTCTCATTAGGAGCCACAGCGTTGTCAAACATGCACACAAGCATGTGGGGGCTGCACAAGAGACTGAGAAGAATCTATAAATCCAATTTGAGGCGTTCTTTCAAAGTAAAAAGGCAAGATAGTTCCTCACATGTGTCTGTTTCCATCCACACAGGAGACGGATCAAAGTGAAGCTGCAGATTAGCCATAGTGACTCTACTTTGTTACCAACCTTCTATGCATTAAAAATCAAGCATCTGAATTATTGCACCACATTTTACAAATGACAATAAGACAGGTTTGACTTGTATCTAAACTAGAAATGCAGAGCTCTGATCTTTTGAACACTTAGTGGTTTTTCTGTAGACAGGAAACAGCAGATTTGAGGTGCGCTCACAACAGTGGGAAAAGTACTGTAACACTGTACTATGGATTACTCAAGCACGAGTAAAGGTATGCTGCTAGAAAAGTCAAGTAAATGTAGTAAATGTAAGTAAATGTAACTACACACTACTTAATAAGTAGGATTTGTAAGTGTCTCTGTATTACATGTTACATTCACATTCTACAATTTGTTGACGTCACAATGTCACAAGCAGAGCTGAGCATTAATAAGTAAATATCCCAAGTTATGATTCACATATTTTGAACCATAAGTAATTTATTTCAGATTGGGTCTAAAAATGTACCATATTAATCTAATGTCTTAAAGTTCTTTCAACTGACACCTACCACATCTTCAAGTTGAATAATGACACCACTTTTGGAAGCTATTATGAAAAAGTCATTTCACTTTTGTTCATTTTTTGCTGACAGAGGATGTTGATTTCGTGCCAGATTTTTTCTCATGTGGATAGGCCCTGTAATTAGAGAGAAATTAACTACAAACCATAAACCAGGTCAACAAAACTGCAATCTGCAGTTTAACAGCAAAATCCACTTCAGAATTCAGACTCACTTTTAAACTAAGCACATTCTGAAATGTTGTGATGTCATGTAAGAGGCGTGCTTGACTTATTAGTGGGTCATTTTGAAGTGTTTTTACTTCTGAACCCCACATAATTGGAGCGCCTTAGAATCTACCTTATTTATTCCACTTCACTTTTGTCTCCAAACCCACCTAAGTAACTCTTTTTGAGGTGGCATTTAATCTGGGATCCTGTTCATTTCAGTGGAGAATTTGGGAAAAGTTTTGCATCTTAAACATGACATAAAGTGGGTTCATTTGTGTAAAAATGTGAAATTTTCATGTGCACTAATAAGCAAACACTACACTGATTCTCTGGGAAGCTTTAAAACGGCTGTATAGTACGTACTGAGCTTATTTGCTGGAAAGACCAGCAGCCCCATATAAAAAAATAAAACAGGGTGCTCTTGCTCTTCTGTCCTTCCTGTTTTTAAACAGTACTGACTGAGTACGCCAGAGAAGATACAGTATTTATTAAACATTTCAAAAGCTGAATTTATTCAATATAACATTTAGCTGTGATAAATGGGCACTTACAGCAGGACTTAACACCTAAACTCCGCCCATAACCGCATTTCAAAGAGAGATGTTAAACTGTACTTGGTGGAATAACAGGGAGAAGAAAAAATTTCCCAGTTTTCTTCATCTCCGTGTCATTGTAGCATTGTGTTATGTTCGGCTAATCGACAGTTCCAATCACACCTTCAGTTTTCATCATTTACCCACCGACGCACAACTCAAATGCGATTAGAAGAGAAGAGGGCGCCAAATTCGAGATGAATCCAAACAGCACATACGTATGCAGGCTTCATTTTACTGCTGGTGACATTTACTTTTAACGGAAGTGTCATCGCATGTTTCCGAACGTCTTCCTGGTTTGTGACATAGCGTGAATAGTCTATCCTGCACGGTGTCACCAAATCCCTTAAATTCGATTTATTTCACAAAACAATTACACTTTTTTTTACCTGTTTTTCACTAAAATTGCCCAAAGTGACTACAGTAGACCATAGAAAATGCTATTAAAACGCTATATACAGAATTTTGTTGCAGTTTTGTTGTTTTTTTGCATAAAAGTTGATTTAGTGTTTAGTTCCACCTCAAAATTGGTAGAACAGGTGCAGAATCTCCAAGTGAATATTCACACACACATCCACACTCGCACCGTTTCATTATGCTAAACCTTTATTATCAAGGGTTTAAAAAGTTTTCCCTTTAATTTCGACTCTAATCAGTTTACCCTAATCCTTCGGGCTGTTGTGATGTGTGTGTTTGTGTGCGTGCGCGTGTGTGCGTTCGCAGGCCCTGGACGACGGCATCTTCATCTTCTTTGCCGGGGAAATGGTGGTGAAGATGGTGGCGCTGGGGGTTATAGGTCAAAGCGGTTACCTTGGCGACACGTGGAACCGGCTGGACTTCTTTATTGTCATAGTGGGGTGAGTACTGGACGCGTGAAAAGCTAACGGAAGGAATTTACTGGAACGATAATGATGTCCGCCCTTGTCCCCATCCCCTCATTCACCACATAGGCCCTCACTCTTTAGCGCCCTCTACAGACACGCAGCTCGCTACGCTAACTCTGGCTTCTAGGTGAAAAAAAATCCGCTCAACTCCAATAAATTCACTTCTATCATAAATAATGTTCAGATCAGACTGGCACACAAGTTTTATGGACTAATAATATTCCTACGAGTTTCTGGATTTCACTTAAACAGACTGGATTATCCGCTTTTTGTCTGAGATGTTGGAATTATCGCTCTTTTAACATCTTTACCCCAAAACGGTTTATTTCGTCGTGTTTTATTCAGAATCAAGATCTACAGCTCCGTAAAATCGTCTTATGTCCAGTTAAACACTCGTCGCTGTACGCCGTTGTTTTCCCGAATCTCAATACACCGCGGTTCATATTGACCGGTATAGTGATACTACATTTCAAGGTGCATTGTGGGAAATTTTGAGCGCACTACTTTTTCACCAACTGGACATTCGGACACTTCTAAAAATGGCGTGACCAATAAAATAGTGCTCTAAGGAGGGAATAGTATGGACATTCCGATACAGCCAAGAGTCAAGAGCATGTTTTAGTTTAAAAGTTTAGCCCCGCCCACTTTGTTACTTTCTACTACTGTGATATTGCTCAGTGACACAAAAACAACTGTCTAGGATGTGCCATTTCACCCATCAGCGCTGTTCTGCTATGACACAGTTAGCTAACCTATCCATAATCTAACCTCAAACAAATAGACCTTTTTTACAACGTTTAGCAACCTTACAGCACGGTACTTCCCGTTAGCGGATTTCTATGGCAAAATGTGTCTGCCGTATTCTTCACCAGCTTCATCACCAAATCTTCAACCAACAACATCCACAAAGGATTCTCCAAGAAAAAAATATCTATAGCTATCAAGGAAAGAAAGACGAAAATTTGAAGGCGAACAACAACAACTAGCATTAGCCAACTATTGTGCAAAGTAACTTGAACTAGAACTGAAATTAAAAAGTGATTTCATGATGTAAATATTAGCATAGATAGATAGATTTGTGCTGTTTTAATGTGAGGGATGTTCACAGACGACGTGTTTGGCATTGGAACTGCACAAACTGATCTATCTATGCTAATAGCGACATCATGAAATACATTTTTAATTTTAATTCCAGAATCAGTCAGAGTGAACATGTTACTTTTTATTGTTTTATTCATGACCATAATGTTAGTTTTTCTCATAGTTCACTAACGCTAGACGTTGTTCGCCTTTTTCAAAGTTTTCATCTTTCTTACCTTGACGATTTAGCCAGCGTGTGCCGACGTACCAGAATTTCCCGCTGGTATACATTGAACTATATATGTTTTTTTTTTTTTTCTCAGTTTTGGGCGTATACATCGCATATTCATAACGAGTTAGGCATATACATAACTTATTAGTAACTTACATAGAATATTTTTATAACATATGTACAACTTATACCAACTTATTCTTAGCGTGTCGCCAGCGTCCACAACTTATGCCCAGCAAATGTGACTTATTCACAGCGCACGGCAGCGTATCACCAACGCACACGTGTCTTCACCAAGAAAAAGGCGCCGCTTGATGATACATAACTGCACAGCCAATACGCCATTATAGGGTAACTCTAAGGTAGAAATACGTTCAGTAAGTTCTGTGGTCGTGGGAACATGTCAAATACGACTGCGAACATCAATATGTGTTGGAGGTAAGTTTGATATAAGTTACACACAGGTTTAAAGCAAGTTACTCCTAAGTTATTGGTACTGGGTAAGTTATTAACATTATATTAACATTATATTAACATATTTGGACTTACAATTATCGTGTGTGAGTGTGTATCAACGATCGCACAACTTACCTTCAACTGATGACCCAAGGATGGAGGACGTATTACCACATTTTTTGAAGACCTTGCCGTATATAGACGTATGCCAGCGTGCTTCAGCTCAGAACTTATACAAAACTTACCTATAACTTATCTTACGTACGCCGATGTATTTGCCAAATTTTTCATACCTTGAGCATAGGCTGGCTAAATCGTCAAGGGCCTTTACTTTTACATTTTTCATGGAAGAATGTTGATCCTTTGTGGACCTTGTTGACTGAAGATTCGGTGATGGGGCAGATTTATGAAGCTGGTGGAGAATACGACACACATTTACACCGACATTTTGCCATAGAAAACCATTAACCGGAAGTTCCATAACCCTATAGCAAGGCACTTCTGTTGTGAAAAAAGTCTATTAAAGGTTAACTTGATTGAGAAAAATACATTGTAAAAATTAACATTTGCAAGCATAACCACCCATATAGAGCAGCGCTTGTGTGGCATAATTTGGTTGGGATAAAAATTAAGCGTCTGGGATGGTCTCGGGCAGTTGTTTTCCCATGATTCATAGTTACAGTGTGTCTGATTGGACGGAGAAAGGTGACCCTGTCAGTATCTTCTGTATGAGTTATTACCAGGGAAAATGCAATGCAAGATGATTACATTTTACGGTCTCAGTTTTGTTCTTATTCATCAGCTTTTTACCAAACACTGCATGATATAAAGTCCATTTAACTTTACAAGAATTAATTATAAACCCTGTAATGAATTAGTAGTAGTAGTACGACTAAATCTATAATACATAAAGCCAACCAAAAATGCTATTTTTGCGGTAATAGTATTTGTCAAATGAGACTGTTTTCCATCATGTTCAGAGCGAGACTTGAGTTTGTTTATGCATTGATTAAAAAGGAATTAATTAATTTCGAACCGTCTATTAAGGAGCTTGGATCATGTCCTCACTTATCCCTTTCTTTTTGTTTTCGTTTAGTGTTTTAGAAGACATTTAATCCAGACATTTAATCAGGACTTGAAGGTCCTACATAGCGCAGAATTGATTCTTGCGACCTTTAAGCCATGTTATAATGTTGTTACCTCATCAAAAACAGACCTGGAGTTGGTTTCATTCCAACACATTATGCTCTGTTCCACCTTGTGATGTCATGAAGCCTTAGTTTTCAAGTTAACTTCTACATTTTGCCGTTTAGTAGATGATTCTAGCGTAAATATACCTCTAAATATGCGGGTTTGTGGGTTAAAGATGTGTGAATGAAACAAAACTCTAGGTATGTTTGCAATGAGGAAACATCATTACAACACAGATCAGAAAATAGTGTAATATGAGCTTTTTAATCTCATTATTCTGTGTCCCAACCTTCCCTGAACCCTAAACTTCAGCCCTCTAATACCTCACTGTTCAATATTTTGCCAACTTCATTCAGCCTTAGATTTCAACATGCCCGCCCTCGCGTTTGACATTAAATATGAGCCAGCGAGCGGCGCGTTCACCAGTGTGTTGTGTGTGTGTGTATAAAGCGTCTACACTTGTTTAATGCCAGTGAAATGTCAAATGTGTGTGTGGAAGTGTGCGTCTGCCGATTGTGCCGAATGACAATCACGTAGCCGGGTCCGGGGAGACGGGGACTCGGTGATGATTGGTCGTTAAAGGGCCCGTGTTTCCTGGCGACGGCGCCCGGTGACGGATTCTCCTCCAGATGGGCGCCGGGGCCAAGGTCAAAGTCGCTCTGATCCGGATGTGACACGGAGATTTGTCTTTTCCTTGTGTCTCTAGGATGCTTGAGTACTCTCTGGATGGACACAACGTCAGCCTATCAGCGATCAGGACGGTTCGGGTGCTCCGCCCACTGCGAGCCATCAACAGAGTACCCAGTGAGTCTGCGCTTTTGCTTAACTCTCATTTTAGCTGTTTTGTTATTTGTCTGATGGTACAACTGTCATGATAATCACTATGGCGACTTATCGTTCAATTTAAGAAAGATGGAACAATATATTTTGGGCCCGGTATTTATCGCAGGTATATTTTCTTTGCAAAAGTGGGGTGATTTTTGTCAGTTTTTGTATATGATTATGATAAGATTTGAGCTGTAGACGGTTGAATACTTCTGTGGATAGTTATTGGTTCATTCGGCTGTTCATTTATGTGTTTTAACTCAGGGCTGTAATGCTGCTGTACATAAACATAGTCATATTACTGTAAATAACATTATAATATACTGAAGTCACTTTACTGAGATTTATTCGGTTCATATGCTGCATTGTTACTTTTATTGTTACATTAGAGTCTATTCTTAAGTCTGTTTTTAAATTATTTTAAGCCATTATCTATTATCTGGTTTTATTGCATGTTACCATTTTCCAGCTGTTCTTGAACTGTGCGTTGCAACACTGTAATTTCCCACTGTGGGACTAATAAAGGCTTATCTTATCTTATCTTATCTTATCTTATCTTAAATGATTCTGGATATTTACAAAATGGTTTGGGATTATCTTGCTTTTTTGTTATTGTATCAGTGCCATAAAGTAGTTTCTTTATTATCATTTATTGTTATATTTCACTGTAGCAATATATCATGCTTCAAAACTGTGACAAACTTATTGGAGTTGTTTGTTTTATGCTGTTTTTGCTGTTTTCATCTCAAAATTTTGCATTTCTGTGAAGTTACATAGGATAGAACAGACCTCTTTCTAAAACTACAGCAGGTAATGTTTAACAGTGAAAACATATTATACATTGAAAATATTGCACAATTAACAATATTATATTCTGAAAATGTATTTTATCTTCTTTTCATAGAGAGCCTTTTTGTTTTCTTTTAACAAGATCAATTGTAAAAATCTAAATATCTTATTTCCCTGACGTGTTTGATGGTAGCACTTTGGTCAGAGGCCTCTGGGGTATAACATGTCCATACTGGTCAAAGTGTGGCCGGGATAAGAGTAAGAAAACACTCACTGCCAAAAGTGACTCCTTAGCGGTTAGCAAGGAGAGCAGTCGCCAAAGACTAAGTGGTAAACGCTAAAGGGAGGTGCTTATCTAAATAAATTATACTGGAATTATACCCAGCTACAGTGAATTTAAACAGCCTCTCAATCAAGTATTCTAAGATTAAAAAATGGAATGAAATTAATTAGATTTACCACTATAAGCAAACCCCTATAAAAATAATGTCTGGTATTGGTATTTGTATCAGTGAGTATTAAAATGAAGTACTCAAAACTTATTTTGAAAGAAGTGGTATCTGTGTATCCTTAATAAAAATGATGTTTATTGATCTTTCAGATCAATAAAAGCCTATCTAACTTCAGTCTTATTAGTGAGGCACGTCCATCAGCATTAGCATGTCCTGTTTGAATCATGACCATAACAGCACAGTCTAAACTTTCCACCCTGTATGTCCTTGTTTAATGTATAGATTTGTCCATTGATTTTTCAGTCAATTTGAATTTGTGTTGGCGTACATACCTCAGAGCTGTTCTTCTCACTCTATAGTAATAATGTAAAACTAATTGACAGAAAACTCGAACTTACCGTCATTTCCGGTCTGTAAGCCGCTACTTTGTTCTTACACTTGTCTATGCACACAGTGGATGTGTGCATATAGTACTATATGTTTAGTAATGGTATCTGCGTGTCAGTACTTTTACTTAAATTGTGGGGAGGCTCATGTATTGTGAAAATGCTACTTATTCCCCATTTTCCACACCAAGTAATTTCATGATACTAGCTCGGATTCTACATGTTTTTCACAGACAATGGTCCTGTTATTCTGCATAACAAACAGCTGGAGTTTATATCGGTACAAGTGTATTAGTTTGTTGTATTTCAGTCTCTTTGTCAGTTCTTCTGGAGGTGTTAAAAATGTGAATTCCGAACAGAATCCTATTTTCAAAACATAAATTGCAAATCTAATCGAGAAATCACAATGGTTTTTCCAAATCACTGAGCCTTAATATTAGCAACACTGAAATGACCTTGCTATTTTTTACCGCATTGCCATAACATTTTATACCCAGAAAGTTTCTATTTCCCTTTCATAATAAACTTGTCACTGTAGGCCTTTAGTTGTTTAGTCAATTAACTGGATGTGATAAGTCATATATCTGAAGTATCCACCACATTTCACAACTAATAAGAACACACTTTTGACTTGTGTCTAAACTGGAAGTGCAGAGCTCTGACCTTTGATTACTTAAGAGTCTCAGAGCGAGTGCTTTTACTGTAGACAGGAAACAGCCGACTTTGTGCCGCAGACAGATCCCGTTGCAGGCTTTGCGATCTGAGATTTTAAGTCATTTTTTCCACATTTAAACATTGATTAAGACCAAAAAATGTAGTGTGTGGTGGCCCCTAGTTGACCCATATCAGAATAAGTGAATTAATCATTATTCACTATTTAATCTGGGTGACAGTTGCTCATTTTGTAAATTGTTCGTCCACTGATTGGTTTGTGGTTCAAATTTCGATCTCAAACACAACTGCAAAAAAGCTTAAGATATAAACACTTAAATCTATCAGAAAATAACTGAAAAGTGTGAAATTATCTTGCTGCATGGACATATAAATTTTCTCTTAAAATAATCTCCCTCTTGACTAGAATATATCAGTCTCAGAACTAGTAAGTAGAGAATAAACCTGAAAACAACATGAATAACCTGATATACGTTTTAAATTCTTGGCCAGATCAGAGAAATTTGCAGTGAATTTGGTGTGGTCAGATCCACTGATTCAAAGGTTGGTGGTTGGTGGATTCTACAGATGAATGCTAGTGGTGTGTTCTTGGGCAAAACACGTAACCCCCTTGTCCCTAGTATCTGGGTACGCTGTTCCTTGATGTAAAACATGTAGAATGTGACCATTTTAAAGGTTGTATAGAGGATTTTCCAAGGAATGAAAAGTACAGCTACTGTTTGTCTTTTTTTCAAATGCGTGAAAGTCCCTCCCCAACAGATCCCTAAGAAGAACCGCCTTCTCCTGCCTCCTCCTTACGCCAAAAACCTTGTTTACAGCTGGTGCACCAATCAGAATTGTGGTTGGTGCTGCTGCTACTATTACCTTTTACTATTATCAGAATATTTAGAGTTCTAATAAAGTTGTTGTGTGAGAGTAATGTATGATGTGCAAAATCTTAGTGATTTACATTTTTAATTAAGTAGTTTATCCTAAAAAACAAGTTTGTCCTCATCGCTGCACAGGACTTGTAAATACAACAAACAAACTACTAATACATAAGCCCCGGACAAGCAGACTTTTGTTTTTGCATTGAAAATCATGTTTTCACATACAGGATATTGTATTTGTGTCCTGAAAAGCATCTGTGAAATAAAGTACGTCTTCAAATGATAGGAAAACAGGAAACAGAAGTTTCCTGTCCAGAAATAATTTAGCTTCAGCGCGTCAGTCTTTAGACCCTCGTCTGCTTCAGTGACGCCATCGCGGGAATGAATCTTCAAGAACCACTTTAGTTTAGCTTCACTCCTTTTCCCCTTCTTTTCTCCTTTTAGCGACCTCAAAACGGACTTTCTTTTGCGGTGAACTGGTTGTGGATTCTTGTCATTGTAACAAACTTTGTGCAAACTGTGAGGAAGCTACAGCTGGAAAAAGCCGCTAAGATTCGCTGCATTGGTTTAGTAAACAGCGTCTTGCGTTTGTGGAGTTGTAGAGTGCGTAAGAGCCAAACGTAAACCGCATCAGTTGTAGGAGCGTTTCCTTGTATTTTGATGTTGCTTTTTTGCATGAATTTCTGTGTAGTTTGGGTCAGATACAGAAATAACATTGAGAGCTTTTGCCGCTGCTCCGTTTTAATCTAAAAATCGATCGTCGGGACATGTCTTTCGTCCACCAAGACTTTGTTTAGTCAGCTGCACTTCTACTTGTCACATTCCTGCATACTATTTATTTTATTATTCCATTAAATTCGTAGTGTTATTTATTTGGTGTTGCGTGCTGCACAGAGACAGACAGGCGGTGTTTAAAGTGAAAAGATCCAGTTTGAGTTGGCAGGCGTCTGTAATGTCTCCCATGAGTGATTTTAGCGTTAAGCTCCAGGAGAATTAGTCTGTCTCCTCCAAGGTTCGCTTTAGCTTCAAATACGCTCAAAAGTAAAACGCACTGCCATAATCCAAAAGCGCCTCTTAAATGCCCCATTAGTTTTATGCTGATTTAGAGCAAAAACTGAAAAACAGACTGAGAGTGCAGAATAAAATGGAACTAGACGGCAAGGCTCCTGTCGACCTGTCACCGGCGGTTTGTGGGCAACAACGGTGAACAGAACAGCAGAGTGGAATAATAATGAATAATATGTCAAAGTTAGATGAGGTTCTGAAGCCACACAATTCAGAAACGATGGGTAAAATAGTTATGACCCAAAAAAGCTGTATCAAAATGTTAAATTACAAAATAGCGGCGTGAAGCAGAATATCAATCCGCAATGCCACAATTAAGATTTGATCTGGTTTTCATACGCCGAGTACAAAACACGGCTGCACGATTAATTTGTTTAGGACAAGCAGTGTGATTGTGATTAGATTTACGATTTATGTTTTAATAATAGATCATCAGGCTGGAAAAAGGAAGAGGGGGTAGATAACATAAGACGACACTTCTTTCTGCTCGTTTTCATTCTTTTTTTTGGTCATTCTGTCTTATGTAATGTTAATTGTGGACTATAGAGCGCACCTGAATATAAGACACATCAACAAAATTTCGACTATATTTTAAAATTGAACATGTATAAGCCATACCTGAATATAAGCGGCAGGTGTCCACATCTTCAAAAACGTTTTCAAGTTCACTCCGTCCGCTTTTATCGCCTCTGAAAGTGCTCGTCGTCTTTTTGCATTGAGCCAGTTCATCGCTGCCGTCGCCACTGTCGCGACTCACTGATGCAGAGTTTACAGCAGCAGCTCTACGTCCTTCTTCAGATCAGTCGCCTTTAACTTTAAAGCTGCATCATCTGCATTTCTTTGTGTGTTTTCCATGAGGAGGGTGTGTGCATGAAGAGCAAAATAACTTTTCAAAACACAATCAAACTACTACTACTACTGCACATGTCGCCTGCACAAAGATCTTGGCTCTTGTCGGTGTCTCGTAGGATTTCAGCAGATTTCAGACTCTCCTGGGGGCAGGTTATAGATCAGGTCTGAGTGGATGTCCGGCTACTGAAATTTATGATGTTTCTTCTCGTCATTTACGCCTCACCTGCATTTAACGCACCCGGGTAAGACGTGCCCCCTCACTAATGTTCATTTAGCATCATCATGTATTTTATCACACGGGGATAAGCTGTTTTATAGCTGACAGCATCGCTCGCTAACGCTGCTACTTCATTTTAACTCTAAGGCTACATGCTACAAATAATCCGTCCATATATTAGCTTTGTATAAACTGCAGGGTTCAAAGTGCAAGAAAAAAGTAGCGACTTATAATCCAGAAATTATGATACTCAAACTTCTTGGGTTCTTTTTAAAGACAATACACTAAAGAGTATTTACGTTGTTGACATGTTTTGGCTGCTGCTGCCATCTTCAGATCTCTCACCGGGGTTGTCGGTGACATGTTGCTGCAGTTGTTACTTCCTGTAGGCGTGGTCAGCCTGATAGACCTGGCCTGTAGCTCAAACCAGAACACAAAAAGACAAAGCAGAGCAGGAAAACCTAAAATCCACCGTATCAGAGCACTGTAAAAGAAATAACCACATTATGGATTGGGAAGGTGACAGTTCTGAAGATGCAGCAGCAGAAACATGTCAACAAGATAAATACTCTTTACTGTGTTCTTTAAAAACAATCCAAGAAGTTGTATATTTAATACTACAACACTGTTAATGCCTTTTTATACTTGAAAGAATGAATGAAATAAACAAATTGAACAAAGAAGAATTAACACGCTAACACAAGAATCATTTCAGAACATGTTTGTACAGAATTAAACTTTTTATGCAGAAAAAAACTGGATAATATAGTCAGGAAATTATAGTACTTTAAAAAAATTCTGTCTCCGTGATTTGCTAATTGCATCCAAATTGCATTTTAGATCACAATTAATCTTGGGCATTTGAATCGTCAAAGGAAACCGGAAACATACGGCTCAATTCGGATCAACTTATCTGTAATCTAACTCCAACGTCTATTGCTGAGTTCAAACTTCACTTTTTATTTTGCTTTTATTGACTGTGGTGTCTGTCTGAGGGCATTTTACTGTTCAGTTTATACATAAGAAAGCATGGCACCGCAAAATATATCTCCGAAACGAAATCTAATTTGGCCAGCTCTCATATTCTCACCTGTCTGTTACTTAAAGCTGGCGTACGTGCTTTTCAAACCAGAAGAAGAAGCATATGTGTGCACGTCATTAATATATCCACCTGTATTCATTTTTGCGTGGGTCACTTTAGAACAGCCTTTTCCAGACGGAGTAAGCCAATCCGAACGCTTTCGGCTCTTGCTTCTGGGCTGATGAGCGATAAACTGCTCGATCATTAGATGCAGCCAGAGTGGAGATGTCTCATTGCCGTTTCAAGTGCTTTTACAATACACTCTTTTGGTATAAACACAAAAAGTTGTAATTTATGGAAACATCGGGTTGCACGGCTATTAACACCATCGTCCACACAATTGATACATCAGCCGCACTGTATTTCACTAAGCAATCAGGCTTTAATTATGGGCCTTTTGCTGTTATTGTGTGTAATGACGTAGTTTGTCTCACTTAGTCTAAACGGCCACCTCCAGAAGTCTCGGCTTAAGCTCTCCAGCCTGGGCCCGGTGCCACTGAAGGCGGTCGTGATGGTTTAAATGCGTTTACATAAGCCACGGGATATTCTTTCATTCGCAAGTGATAATAGGTTCGCGGACCTTTCCTTAGTGCTGACACGGTGATAAAACAGTTCGGAGATGGCTCTGGTTATGGCTCTGGAAATTAAAGCAACGTGTGAGTAACGGAGGCGGTTACTTCTATCGGGGCGGTTACTTCTATCGGGGTAATAGCTGCTGACGCGAAACATGTTTGGATCACCACGTTAGCCTTTATTGTTTTGAAAATGTTGAATTTGCAGAATGCGACGCATGGACGTGTTTTATAAGCTTCACTTTGGGTTTTGATGCAAGTTTGTGCCACTCCCCCTTCACAACACACTCAGCTTCTGCACATCGCATCAGGTTTGTGGTAAAGAGAATCACGTTTTTTTTTCCTCCGTGTTGATCAATCTCGATTTTCGATTCGATTTTCTTCCATCTTATTAAAAACATAGGCAGATTAACTTCAGGTGTAAAGTGCATAGTGTCAGGATCACTACAGTTTTTTTTGTGTTGTTTGGAAATAGTTTGTACAATACATTAAACCTAAATGCATATAGGTCAGTGACGTATAAGGATTTTCAAATATTTTTTCAAATATTTACAATGTGAGGTGCATAAATCTGTTTGACATTTATATTAAGCATTTTTTATGTTTTTTTATTGGCTACAACCTTAAAAAATGTCATGTGGTGCGACCAAGAATAACCTTAAAATTGTTTATTTTTTAAAACTTGTTTGGGATGTTCATCTAAGTTCTGAGTCATATGAACATGATATTATAGACAGGTGCTGCCAGTATATGTACACTTTTTTTCTTTTAAAATTTTGTCGATGTGGCTTATATTCACGTCTGCTCTATAGTCCGTAAATTAAGGCAATTTCAATTTGAAATGCAAGGACACGTGAGGAGATCTTAAGATTCACACTGTGGCCCTGACTCAGAGCTTTCACCTCAACAAGAGACTATTAAAATGGAGACTTATGCAGAATTGTCATGTCATCTCACAGCTAACCATAAGGCGGGTTTGATTAGAGCCCAGGAGAGATCACTAAATTACTGAAACAAGTATGAATAACGTCTAAAAAGGCATGTTTTTAATGAAGGGGCATCGCTATAACATGGTAGAAAGCTAAAGAAAATTAATGAAAATTGCATAATACCTCCTCTTTAGACACTTGATTGCCTTCTCTGTTTTGATCAGTGATGTTTTATCTAATCATCATTTTTGTAAGCACATATTCATTCAATTATCTATTACATAAAGCCTATTGAACAAGATATTAAAGATGCACTGGCATTTCCTGAAAGAGGTCTGCTCCATGCGTGTCTCCATGGAGATAGTTTTGCTTTGCTTGCTCTCCAAAGCTTTGTTATGTCATTCAAATGATTCTTAAGCTCAAACTTTTTCACCTGTTGAACCGTTCTCTGTGCCACATTTATTTCACTGAAGAAGATTCAGAGCGAAGTGAAAGCACTTCCAGTGCAACCTTGGCAGAAAAGGACACTTGGAATTAATCGGCATTGTATTTATTCAATTACAGATGGTTTTATTATTCTGAACTACAGCAAAAACATGTTTTATTACTATGAATGGGGCTTCTTCTACACAGATCTGACCTGTAATTTGACCCTCTACCAGGAAAGTTACACAAAGTATGAATAAATGCTTTGACTGGACTTGAGAGCCACACGATTTTCTCAATTTTCTAGCCACACATTCTGCCCTTTTTTTTTTTTTGCGATTTTGTTCTTGTGAGATGCTCAGTAACCAGTACAGGTGTTGTTACAACCATTTCTTAAAATTAAATCACTTTTGACAACAACAACAACTGCAGAAATGACAAAAAATTACAATGACAAATGACAAATTACTAAAAACATGTGGAAAGCATGTTAAAAAAAGCTCTGTTCCACCTTGTGATGTCTTGAACCAATTCCGCTTCCAAGTTAATGACATTGGAAAACACAGTGGAACACTTCCTTCTTCCTCCATCACAAAGCGGAACAGAGCGCTTTCCGTTTAAGAGACGATGTGCAGGATTTTTATGTGAATGAAACAAAACACATTTCCAATTATGTTTTGAATGAAAAAACAACGTTATAACACATGAAAAATCGGCGCGATATAGGCGCTTTAAACACTGCCGCCTCTGGGACACCCGCTGCTGCCTGAGTGCACTCTAAATTTGACTCATTTTAGAGCAGTTAGCATCAGCAGCTATTAACGTACAGCTTTGCCTTTGACGGACGCTCGTGCAAACCGAACAGGACACAGTGAACAAAGTCACCGCGGCCATTACGACGCTTGTGTTGCGCACAAATTGGCCCGCGAGCTCGGTCTCACACAGAGTGACCTTGGTTCCTCTAAAAGTGTGTTTGAAGTGCGTTCGACGAGGAGACAGTAAGGAGAGGGCTTTTGTTCAAGCTTTTGTTTCCAACAGAATAGACGGGAGGCCAATTACCAATACTTGCACCCTAATTATTTGCCATTGGATTCATTGTGCTCCACTGATTGTGCAGAATACGCTAAACAGATTTCCCCTGCCTGGTCATTGCAAGAGACAAGAGAGTTTTCTACAACATGGTGTACTGTACTTCAAATATATCGTGTAGCAGGAATTATGGCCCAAACTTAGACAAAACACTATGCTACACCTTATTGCAACTACTTCTTAATTAATCATAAAAGTAATGAATTGCATTTACTGTAACTGATTTTTTTTTTTTTTTATGAGTAGTTTCTTTGAGTAGTTTGTAATTTTAAAAAGTAGTTTTTGAAATAGGTAATTTTACTTTACCTCAAGTACATTTTGACCCAATTATTTTATGTAATTACATTGCAACTCACCGTCATTACTGAGTAAAATCAGACTGATAGAGAAAGAAAAAAAAATTGTGAAAAATCCCAAATCTGCCAGAAATGAAAGTAAATTGTGCCGCATTTTCACTATAGAGTGCACACTAAATAGGCTTTACACAGTCTGTCTGGGATCAACTTGGATCATGGAGCTGAGTCAGAGACAGAGGTCGACATGGACCAGATTCAAGAAGAAGGAGCAGTGAATAATTCTTGTGAGGAAAGTGAAGGAAACTCTTGGCTAAACCTTGTACAAATATTTTCGTTGGAACACAAAATAGGGAATAACATAATAATGCAAAATGTGCCTGCCCCAGAGCAGAGCTGTGAGCGTTCAAAACCTCCACGTCTAATCTGACACTTGGACCATATCATTCAGAATGTGTTAAATTGTTAATTTGTTTAAAATGTTAAATTTGTTTTGCACTTAAAGTTCTATGTTCTATAAATAAACAGAAGGAAGAGCTCAGTGTTCATGTTTGTCGCTCAGTGACTTTGGAATATACAAAGTTTGCACTGAACCACTAAAAAGTTGATTTAAACAACTTGTGCTGGATTACATTTTATTTTTAAACATTAAATAATTAAAAGTAACTAAGAAACTTTTCCTCAAATCACATTTTAAATGAAGTACTTTTTATTTTTTATTTTTTATTTTTTTTACTTTTATTCAAGTAGATTTTAGATGGTTACTTTTACTTTTACTTAATTACAATTTTTCACCTCTAGTCATAATAATAAAGTATAAAAAACATTTTTTTTTATGAACAAATAATTTTTTTAAGAATAATTATGGCTTGGTAATTAAACTAAATCAATTAGATAGCCTTAGATTACCCTTTTTAATTATGTATTTACTAAGCCTGAATCTTTCCCAAGAAACTATTTACTCGTTTGAATGTCTTTGCTTCATGCTTTATTTAGGCTGTAAATAGTGGAAATCTTACCACAATTTTTTTCATGTTGTATCCGCCCTGCTGCTGTATCAGTGTATCAGATGTATCTTATATCTCACAATCAGATCAGTTCATTATGTAGCTCATGTGGTCGGATAAAGAGGCTTCAGGGAGTTTGTTTATTTCCATTTATTGCCATATGCACCGAAACACAAGACACACCTATGACTACGCTATTCACGTCCAGACACACTTTACAATTAGGTTTTACAACATAGGACGCTTCTAAATTCCCAAATTATATTTATCAGAAAGAAATATTCTCCTCATTATCCTCATTTCCTAGTGAGCCTGAGTGCTGTAGATGTGTCAAGTCACTTTTTTAAATAATCCACCCAGTCTTTCTATTTGCAGAGGTCGCTGGTGCTAGGCTAGTGCATGTCAATGGGCTTAGTTAGCCTGACACTAAAAACTTTCCCACTCTTACCCACTCCACAAAGCACCCGAAGCAAAACTATTATTACCACAGACTGTCAATGTAAATGTCTGTGTTGAGGGAATAAATTTAAAGTAAAACTAACCTTACATTTTGAAGGATTTATGTCTGAGCAGCAGCAGCAGCAGCAGCAGCGTGTTGTACTTCCTAATAGCAGCGGATTGATATCTGAGAAAATAGTCCCTCAAAATGTGACAATTCATCCAATGCAAGGTTAGTTTTGCGACACAGACATTCACATCGATAGTCTGGTGTAATAACAGATTTGCCTCGGGTGCTTTGTGGATTGGGTAAGACTGTTTAGCGGCAGGGTGAAGTGGGTAAGACTGTTTTTAGCGGCAGGCTAACTAAGCCCATTGACATGCACTAGCGTAGCACCAGCGACCTCTGCAAATACAAGGACTGGATGGATTAGTTTAAAAAGTAACTCCACACATCTGCAACACTCTGGCTCACTAGGAAATGAGGCCCTAAGTCCAAAATTCCGGGGTGTCCCTTGTCTCTTTGGCAAAAAAATAAAATAAAGTAAATGATGCTTTCTAATCTATGATCCTTCTATAACAGCATTACTAACTGTGCTGGCTTATTACAATTGGTTCAACAATGATCAAATTTTTTTGTGTTTTCTTCTAATATGACAAATAGCATGAAAAGCTATTGATTATTTACTTGACATGTTTGGCCTTGTGTTGTTCCCAGGCAGTGTGATTGATCTGCCAGATCTGTCACACCGACCATGCCCTGGTTACGTGGGTCTCCGTGGAGAAAAGTGACTCCCAATTGCGAGCCGAGCCATCACTTTTTCCACTTTTTTGTCTCATTAGAACAAAACAGAGAGGCAAAGCGAATTGTCTAAATATAAAACAGTTATAGATGTTTTTATCAGACAGACGGTCACCATTGTCGCTGCCGTAGTGTCTGGGATTGAGCGCATTATCTCTGAAATGGAATGACAAAACTTTGAAAATCAAGCATTGTCAGTTTTTATTATAATTTTGTCTGAGGTTTATTTTTAGACATTTTTTCACCGTTATTGCCACTAACAGCGTGTGTGTGTGTGTGTGTGTGTCCATTCCCAGGCATGCGTATCCTGGTCACCCTCCTCCTCGACACTCTCCCCATGCTGGGCAACGTGCTGGCGCTCTGCTTCTTCGTCTTCTTCATCTTTGGCATCGTCGGCGTGCAGCTGTGGGCCGGCCTGTTGAGAAACCGCTGCTTCATGGGCGATGACGTCAAGATGTGAGTTTCTATAGTGACGGGGGGAGAGTCACAGCTGCCGGTCTGACGGCCCCGTTCGTGTCACAAGTTACTTCCAAACCGATTGGCCTCGTTCATCCATGTATTATTGCTAAGAGCGGATCGATACACCCAATACTCTAATCGTGTTAGTTTTCTAATCAGCCCTGGGTACTATAGCCATAAGCCACAACCTTTTCATCTCTGGGTATTGGCCCTCACCCCCACAACACTCTACTTAAAAGCTACCTCCCTGGGCATGAGCCAAGGTAAGTCTCCCTGTCAGAATTACTTTATCCTCTGGCTCTACAAGTGAATATTTTAAGTTGCGTGATCAAAGGCTGAACCCACTTGAAAAGTTAAGATATCTTATATGAAATGCTGCACTGGTTTTTAGACAATCTTCTGAAATATTACAATGTATATGGGACAAAATGTAGTTTCTATTGAGATTTTTCAAATATTTACAATGTCAGGTCTGCATAAAGGTCAATGACGCCTGACCATTTGCAGTTTCTTCAGTTAAAAAGGTTCAAATTTCATAATAATTCCCCACATACCTGTAGAACCTCTGACCTCCAAAGTGTTAAATGCTCATGTGGTGCGACCGTCCGCCCTTAACTGATGATTTTTAAACTTCTTTAAAATGACTCTGAATCTAATCACATTTATTTTCTTTCTTTTTTGTCAAATTTTCTGAAGTGTTTTTAGTCCCACATGAAATTTCATCTTTCTTGAATAGATATTTCCCCCATAATATTCAAACAAATATTGTCCGAGCGTGTCCATTTTTTCAAATCTCAATCTCATGTTCATATGACTCAGAACTTAGATGAACATCCCAACCATGTTTTAGAAAATAAAACAATTTTAAGGTTATTCTTGATCGCACCACATGACATTTTTAAGGTTGTAGACAATTCATGTACATAAAAAACTAAATTAATAAATTTGCCTGTTGAAAAATACATCGTTGACCTATAAATCTATGTTTGACATTTATATTAAGCATTTTTTTGTCTTTTTATGTACATGAATTGGCTACGACCTTAAAAAATGGCATGTGGTGTGATCAAGAATAACCTTAAAATTGAAAAAAATCTACATTGTGAGTAATATGAACACGATATTGAGATTTGAAAAAATGGATACGCTCGGACAATATTTGTTTGAATATTATGAGGGAAATATCAATTCAAGAAAGATGACATTTCATGTGGGACTAGAAAACACAAAAAATATGACAAAAAGAAAGAAAATAATGTGATTAGATTTAGAGTCATTTTAAAGTAGTTTAAAAATCATCAGTTAAGGGAGGACGGTCGCACCACATGAACATTTGACACTTTAAGGACAAAAAACATACAGAATAACTCAGGATTTGTGGAAAAATGATTTGGCTCCATGGAGGTCAGAGGTACTACAGGTATGTGTGGATTTATCATGAAATTTGAACCTTTTTAACTGAAGAAACTGCAACTGGACAGGCATCATATGATCTGCAAAGTCAACTAAAAAAAATAAAGTCACCACCAAATTCCAATAGGCACATGAACACAATTAAAGAGAACTTGTACAAATCAAACTATGGATTTTTACAGTATTAAAACCCTCAATTGTCCCACAGTGCCTAAAATGAAGTGCTGCAACACCAAAGTTTAAGCAGCTAATAAAACCATACCGATCTAAAACAAAACCATATTCAGGATAGAGTAAAAGCTAAAAATAATAGTTTTGCAGCCCTTTAAAGTCACACTCTAGTAAAATAACAATATTCCAGCCCTCCAGCCAGAGACACGTTCTGGCTGGGGTAATTAGATTGACTCTACAGCGGCTTGCTCTGTGAAATCTCTCCCTGGCTTACCATTTTGCTGTGCTATTTTCTTCTGCAAAAATGTGATGGACATAAATGGGATATTAGAGGGGCCATTATATCGCACAGACGCCTGAGAAAGCAGAGCATACGCCGCCCGCTTCAAAGACAACACCAAATAAAACCCGGCTTCATCCGTTTTGATATTTGGCGATCGACTCGGAATTTCTCGGCCACCGGATTTGCCTCCCGCGCGGGCCGGGCTGTCGCATCCCATCGGCGTTTGACCGACGCTCGCAAACACTCCTACGTAATATCTGGTAACACGATGTTCACCTACTGGCCTCGCGTCTACTCTGGCCCACCTCGGACTTAATAATCACTGACAGGGGGCGGCGGGTGGAGGCGAACGAGGAACACCGACGAGAAACGCCGCGGGTCGTTTGGAGGGAGGCCGTGCTGTACCTGACCGGAGAACGACTGCACGGTTAAGGGAGAAAATACAATGGCGATTTCTTGGATTTGCGCTAAACATTTAGAACAGGGGTGGACAAACTACAGGCTGGGGGCCATATGCGGCCTGTTGATCTTTTTAACCTGGCCCGCCGAACTGAAGGTTGAGCTTTGGCACTGGGGAATAGAATTGAATACATTGAATAGAAGGAGCAGGACAAGTATCTGCATCTCCTACTATTTTTGAAATAAAGACAGTCAGGAGGAAAGTGATGATGACAATACCCTAAAGCAGGGGTGTCAAACTCATTTGGTGCAGGGGCCATATCCAACCTACTTCGATCCCAAAGGGGCCGGATCAGAAAACTTGTGGCATATATTCCTCAAAAATAGCAATAAGTCCAAATATTTGTACAGATAAATGCAAATCTATTTAATAGATTTTGATTAATCAGTTAGTTAAATTATAACTTTTTATGATTTTAGAGCAAATTGCTCCAAATTTTCCAAAAAGATTCATTGTGTTGTTTTTATTAGTGAGACTAATAAAAAGTTAAAGGATTCAAGACAACGACAAAATGCTGCTTAAAGCTATAGTCAAATATACAGGCTGAACACAGTCACACCGACGGCTGTGAACTCACATGAACAGCTGACAGTGAGTTCCACGCTGCCCCCGTCAAGTCCGCGGTGCGTCCGGACAGTCCGCGGTGCCTGTACATACGGCCGTGCCTCGAGCCTTTACAGTCTGCGGTGCCTCGCGCTCGCACAGTTGGTGGTGTCGATGCTTCGGTGATGTGTCTGGAGTATTTTGACCCGGGGCTGCGTTGTGTTCTCAATTATTGGTTCCGCCTCTTTATTTAGGCGACGTTATTGAACCGTTTACATCAGCTTTTCGCTTCCTGGACATTTTGGGTTCATTATTTATTTCAAAATTCCACTCCTTAGCATTAATGCAGAAATACTGTATCATAGTCGACAGGCATTGTGGGAAATGTAGTTTTTGGTCAAGCTTTTGACCCATATTTTAGACACTCAGACATTTTAAGCTCTCGCGGGCCACATAAAATGACATGGCGGGCCACATTTGGCTTGCGGGCCTTGAGTTTGACACATGTGCCCTAAAGGATAACAGAACTTTCAGTGCTTTAAAATAGTAACTGTTAGGAATTCAAAAAAATAATAATAATAATAAAAAAAAATTACTTTTAAGAATCATTTCAATAAACAGTAAACACCACGGTAAAGACAGATATTTATTTTGAAAGGATTTGTAATGATTTTCAGTTGAATTAAAGCACACGTTTTCTACATATCCCATGTTATTATCATTCTCTTTGAGGTGGATTATCAGAACAATCATCCATCTGCTCCTGGTCCCGCCCTTCCATCAAATTTTAGAACCGTTTGTCAAATGTCGTAAAAAGTTTGCCCGCCCCCGATTTAGAAAGCCAGATTCTGTCCAACGCCCACCGTCCTTGTACTCGTTCTTTTGAATTTCAATTAAGAAAAACAATAAAATGGGAAAACAGTTTTATTTCATTATTCCATTTTAGTGTCAAACCAAAAAACAGATTTCGACCTCTGTATTTCCAAAATTTAATTTAAAGTTTATTTCTGTGTCCTTTTTTCATTTTGATATTTTATTTTTTCTGGTTT